>CM061533.1:233030383-233290237 GCA_030545055.2 Neoaliturus tenellus
GGACATTAGTTTTACTGTATAACCAAGTCTAGAACTAGATTGTCAACATAAACATAAACAAACAAAGTGTAACTGATTATTAACAGCTGATTCAATTCTTTTATAATTAACAACATATGACAGTATTAAAAATAAAACTGTTATATTCTTCCTAAGTCCTAGTAGCAAATTTTCTGGGTTTATACTTTTTCCTTTTCCTTCATGGCTTACTATAGTCCGCAGGTTTCTAAACCAACTTAATTTCTTGTCCATAAAGTTTTGATAACATAATTAGGATTTTTTTAACATAGAGATAAGGATTTCCTTAACATTAATCTCTCAAAATGACAATCAAAAGTTATATTGAACTTGAGCTATTGTTGTATGTTCAAAACTGTATCAATTGGAGTCAAATGTATCTATAAGTTTTCATTCCTATTGTTTTTCAAACTTCAGAGAAACAATTCAAATAAACGTTGGTCAAACATCAAGCAATTATGGTACTGTATTAAAAACTAAGTAAATTGGTAAATATCTATCCATACGGAAGGGCTCTATAAAGTCGTAAAGTTCTAAATTTCTCCAAGTGATTAACATTAATGAGGAAATTTAAAATATTTCAAGTTAACAGCTTTAACGAATAAACACAGTATTTACACCATCAGTGAGGCCATCTGTCTATTCATACCAAAGAGGTTATGATTTATTGATTTAAACCTGTGATGATGCACTGGTTAAATAACTGATTATAAAGCATAAACAGTAAAAACAGTAAAAATTACCCAAACTAAATTGCTCTATGTCGAGCTACAAGTACACTACTTTATAATTATATCAACAAATAAAAAAATATTACACATATATATATCTTAAAATTTAAAATAAACCTAATTATAACAAAAGATGTGTTGATTGAATAAATTATAGAACTGTATGAGAAACAATAGGGCTTGGAATGACTAACATTGTGTCATCATGTGGTAATCCCTTGGCTGTTCCATGAATAAAAACAATACTGTTATTTAATTGTTTCAGTTTGTATTACACCATTAAAATGTTGGATCTGTTTTATTGAAAGTCTCCTTCTATTAAAATTGAAAATATACAAACTGTATTACATGGGACATTATTTCTACCCTTATGTGTAAGATTGACAGTTTATACTGAAATTAACATAAATACTGTAGCATGATAAATACCATGGTTCTATTGTGAGTTAGAGAATTTAAAAGAAGTGCAGACTTACAAAACATTAGATTATGAGAATGAGTGATGAATTGTCATGTAATAATTATATGTTATCTAAAAATGGTTTTTATACCTCAACTGTCTAGTAATCCTTTCTGTAGTTACTCGACAGTTGAGGTATATAAACCATTTTTATTTAACTTAAGTAATCTGGTTGGCTAACATCATGAAAATATGTTATCTGATGTTAATTTTGTCATTAAATCATTTTTTAATTTAAATTCAGTTAAGGGCTCTTGTATTTTATACAAATCCTTTACACTGCAAGTACAATGTATGAGAATTAAGGAGTTTTGCTGGTATGAGGCATTTAAAATGGAATCTCTCTACTACATCTATACTCCTAATTGTTTTGAAATCTTAATAAAGTCCATATCATTGATAAGGTGAACATATCACTTTGCAGTGTGTTAACGAAACTTTAGTTTAAAAATTTATTGTATTGTTTTATATATACTCCTTGACATAACAAAATAATTTTAATATTATATCGATTAATTTGAAAATTAATCTCTTAAGGAAATAAATTTAATGTTGATTCTGTTGAATTAGACATTTGAATTGTTTAATGGTAAACGGCTACATTATTCATCCCGCAAAAGATCAGTGAACATTGATGGAACTTCCTTAACCTCTTTGAAAAACATTATAATCGTCTTTGGGTTTAGCAAACAAATCTTTTAACTTCATTTTTGTGGCTAATCTAATAGTAAATCTTCTAAATTATTAAGATTTTGAAATTCGGGGATAAACAATTAATATAGTGACAATAGATTGATTTACAAAAGATGTGGGTGTAAGCAATGCTCAGCAAAAACAAAACCAGAAACGTTCATTAATTGTGCGGTGGTATGGAAAAAGAAGAGGTCGCTTGTGAAGTATGTTTAGAAAGGGAAGGGAGAGGGTAGCTCATAAACCTAGTCTTGAAGTAAAAATGGTTTAAATAACCTTTTTTATATCAGTACTTGCTTGTAGTTGCAGTAGTGGCACTGTGTTGTGAGCTAGTGAGTGTTTATAGTGTATGTGTAGAGGGATACGCAACAGGCGGTTGCAGCACAAGGTTCTACAACACCGAATTCAATTGTGTCCGTAACAAACTGAAACACATTATTACTGCTAATACTATGTATCTGTTACTTGCTTGTAGTTGCAGTAATGACACTGTCTTGTGAGCTGAGTGTATATAATGTATGTGTACAGGGATACACAACAGGCGGTTGCAGCACAAGGTTCTACAACACCGAATTCAATTGTGTCCATAACAAACTGAAACACACTATTACTGCTAATACTATGTATCTATTACTCGCTTGTAGTTGCAGTAGTGGCACTGTGTTGTGAGCTAGTGAGTGTTTATAGTGTATGTGTAGAGGGATACGCAACAGGCGGTTGCAGCACAAGGTTCTACAACACCGAATTCAATTGTGTCCATAACAAACTGAAACACACTATTACTGCTTCTACTAAGTATCTGTTACTCGCTTGTAGTTGCAGTAGTGGCACTGTGCAGTGAGCTAATAGGTGTATATAGTGTATGTATAGAGGGATAACAGGCGGTTGCATCATGAAGCTATACAGTACCTGATCCAACTGTTGCAGGTGCCCAACCGAGACATTACTACTGCTACTACAATTTATCTGTTACTTGCTTTTAGTTGCAGTGTGGCACTGTGTTGTGAGCTAATGAGTGTTTATAGTGTACGTGTAGAGGGATACGTATCAGGCGGTTGGAGCATGAGGCTATAATGTACCTGATCCAACTGTTGCAGGTGCCCAACCGAGACACTACTTCTGCTACTACTTTGTATCTGTTACCCGCTTTTAGTTGCAGTAGTGGCACAGTGTGTTGAGCTAATGTACGAGTGTATACAGTGTATGTGCACAGGGATACGCAACAGGCGGTTGCAGCACGAGGCTCTACAACACCTGATTCAACTGTTGCCGGTGCCCAATCGAGACACGCTTTGGGTGCTGCTCACATTCCTGGCAGAAGTTGCCCGCAACTCAGAGGACCACAAGGATAACTCTGGTAATAATCTTATAGATAAAACACGTGGTTCCCTCAAAACATTTCATCTCTTAGTTTTGATGATATTTTTATATTAGTAAAGCTTTTGTTGTCTAACTTGTATTTTTTTATTGGCAGTATGCATTTACTTATGTAAAAGATTTATGGATTCATTTCAATGTGTATTCAATCAAAAAAAGTAGTAGTTGGCAATTTTACAGTATAACCAGAAACATTACAACAAACTCTGTCAAGCCACATTTTTTTCCGTCATAGGGTTTTTTATTTATTGTTGTATATGGATTTCTTTAGCCACGAGGAATGGATTGGAGCTGGCCATAAGATTTGAATAAATCCTGTTTCCATCCTACAACCTTTCAAAGTTCCCATGTTGTTAAGGACATTTTTTGTAGCTACTACATGGAATCAACATTAGGTGATAAAATAAACCAACCTGTGATTTAACAAATATATACCAGAGAGAGTGCAACAAACTCTCTTTGGTGAATGAGTGTTTGGGAAGAGAACGTGCCTGGCGTGTGGATGAATGAGCAGAGCCAACAAGCTCATCTTGAAATGGAAATATTCTTTTTGGGCTTGGCATTTCAGTGTATGTCACTACAGAAAGTAGGCCTAATAATGTTATGTGTTATAATTTTACAAGTTTACCAAGTAAATTATAAATACCCTGATAATCTGATTAAAAAAAGGAAATAATATCTCAAACAATACTATATCAACTTAACACTATGTACTAATTTTGTTTTAATTAAAAACTTGAACTGCATGAATAATTTGACAGAATTCACTAAGGCTATAAATTTATATTAAATATTTAGAATACAGTTGTTAACCAGAATGGTTCTATCTGTGGGGCAGAGCAGTCATCCCTCAAAGGTTAGTTTTTCTTACTTCGAAAAATTTAACTACAAACTCATGATACAAACTCACTAGGTAATAACATGATCGAATAACATAATATGTAGCGGTAGAGTTGTGTGCAAATGGTGATACGAAAAAATGGTCATAGGGTACATTTACGTAATTATGACTTTACTATCTTTGCAACTTTATTATTGAATGAAACTCTTAAAATCCAAATAGACGCGTGTAGAAAGATTGAAGGTTGTTTATAATTATCTAGGTATAGTTAAAAATGGGGAGGATCTTTGATGATAGAAGGGATTTCTTGAATTATGCAACCCACTGTTTTTATTGATAAAATCTTCAAAAATGGTATGCCTTTTTTGTCACAACATGGGTGTACTGATGACTGAACATAAGTGAATAATTTGGCACTTATCAAGCTAAGGCGGTGGGCCAAAAGATCAAGGGAAGGGCAGGGGTGCGGGGTAAAGACTTTCTGAATGAATCTTCATAAAAATAGCTAACAACAGCAGTATATGAATGTGACAAACTCTTAATGATAACCGGCAACTAAGGAAAATTGGCAATACAAATATGGTAAAATTGTTATTGAAGATGTAGTTTTGTAATGGAAGGTGCACTTAATAGTCTTTTTCAATTAACTAGAGATCGCCTCTTGATCGAAATTCGATCAAAATTTCAGTTGATCTGGACCCAAGAAGCTTAAAAAAATTTAGAACTAAAACATCTGTTCTTCCTAATTTTCTAGCATTTGTTTTGCAACAGATGTTTTAAGATTCATTCAATTTTCCTTTCTCCATAAGATTAACATTGGAACTTTGAAAGCTGTAGGGCGTAGCCCTGAAGTCCGATGTGAATTAGAATGTGATTCTGCTCATCTACAGGACTATACCTTTCTAACGGTATGCACAGATTTATTTTACGATGCACACGAGCTGAGAAAAAAGGAGGAAATGAAACATGCTTGCGTATTGATATATATAGAAGATGGTAATGGGTATATATACCATATAAATATTGTCCCGAATGTAAATTGTAAGAGAATAATATCAGCTCTTTTGGCTGTAGAGATTCATGTAAAAATTTTGATTGGTAAATGATATTGGGATTAAGGTTTCTGACTTCAGTTTTCAAAAAGTTATTAGATCCATTAAATTTCAAACTCATGTTTCCAGTCACCCATGTAAATCCTGAGATGTTTTCCCAAAGGGTAATTTCTCTCCATTGTAAATTGTTAGGTTAGGAAACCTTAGGAGTCATAACCAAAATTTACAAAATAAGTCTAACAAAATGTGTGTATGATGAGTATTGAAATAAACTTTATATACTTTGTATGAATTACTTTTTAATGTAAAGTTGAACAAACCAAGAAACCAAATATTTTTTAAACTACAAAAAATAACTGTTAGGCCTACTAAAAAAAAATTAAACTTTTACAGGAGAGTGGGTGGTTGGTAACAAGATGGACAGCAACAATCTGGCAACACTGTTCGCCCCCAACATCCTGCATGCCTGCAAGCCATCGGGCAAGGATGAGTTGAGCGCCGAGCGCACGGAGGAGCGCAGCGATGCGATCAATGTGGTACGAGCGCTCATCGACAACCATCGCGACCTCTACCAGGTACGAACATACAAACTCACTAGGTGATCATATGAATGACATGATATGTAGCGGTAGAGATGTGTGCAAATGGTGATTCAAAAGGTAATTAGTTGGGTTTCGCCCCCCTAACCTTTTATTTCTAGAGGGCGCTTTAAAATGTTGACCAACTTTCACTATTTATCTTCTTATTTCTATAAGGGTTTCGTCTGTTATGTCCCTTTTTCTCTCGACCTGCTGAACCGATTTTAAAGATTGAGGTGTCATTTTAAAGCTTAGGATATAGCACGTTGACAAATCTTAATTAAAAAGGTCATATCGTTTCGGGCTTTGCCCCCCTCGCCTTTGATTTATTTCTAGAGGGCGCTTTAAAATGTTGACCAACTTTTATTACAAGATCTTTAATGTGAATTGTAATTTAACAGCTGATTAAACTTAGCTTCAGATGAATCTTTAAAGCCAGATAGTAAACAAAAATAGATCTTTGTCACTTCATAACCAACATACATGTATTTTAGGTGCGTTTCTCTCATACAGAATCATAAAATGCGCAATTTGCGCACGGGACACTTCGTAAGATCTTAAAATGTGAATTACAACTTAACAGCAGATTACCTTCAGATGATTTTTTAAGTCAGATTGTAAACGAAAATGATTGTCAGTTACTGCATAATGAACATAATTTGTTCAAACATTTTAAATTTTCTTATTTTTACATGAAAATGTTTTTCTTGAAGGTGTAATGTTGAAAGACATATAATTTCTTAGAATTTTATATTAGTGATTTTTTCACAAACAGAATTACAAAATGCGCAATTTGCTCACGGGCCCCCTATAGTTAACACAAATTGATAGATTTCATAGACTATGAAATGAAAAGTGCCTTTATTGCCATAATTCTTAAAACTAAACAATAAGTACTTATCACTTTCATAGACTAAAATGAACATCAATATTAATTTCAAACAATGGTACACACTACCATACCCAATGTCTTGAGAGAGCTTAATTTTGTGCAATATTCACTTGATCATTTTTTCAGCATCAACGGTATCTCACCATAATTCAATCATGATTTTAAAGATACATTTCTGAGAGTTACTCTGTACACACTTGTTACCAAACTTTTTAAGGTCTGCAATGAGGGATGTATTTAGGTATTTGCCACCCATAGGCAGCGAGTTTGTCACTCCCCCCCCCCTTGACAGTACGCTCCCCTGCCCTCACTAAGATTACACTAATACATGATCTGTCAGCTTATTTTGTAGAAAAGTAATAGGACATTGCATGCCACATCAACAAATCTAATAACATTTTGAGCCCTTCTTTATGGACGTTTTGTTTAGCCCTATTTATTAAAAACCCGATTCTGTCTTGGATACATGGAAAAAAACATTGTTGTATTTTTCATCTATGGTTGTATCCAATAAGAAGTCATAATCACGTTTTGCAGAGCCAAAACAGCACAAAAAAAGTCTGTACCAAATGGCCCTTTTAACGCCTGTCTTTAAATACTTTAATAAATCAGATCCACCGGATATGAATTGCCAAGTTGGCTTTGAAATTAAACAAATATTTTTATTTACAAAACTGTTTTATTTACAAAATACTAAATAAATCAAAACTAAAAAGTTAAGTACTTTTACTGGATAGAATAACATACAATTTTTTAGTTAAGATAGTAGTAGTTAGTTCATTCTTAACTTCTTGATTTCAACTTAGCAAATGAATCAATAAACTGAAAGTTAAGTCCAGGGAGTTCAGCAGTTCTTCTTCAATATTTAAGACTGCTAGCGAATAAAGCCTTTCTTCAAAGGATGGGCTTCTCAAATAATTTGTAGCCTGCCCTTTTAAGGCATGAAAACGATCTTTCTGCTGAGCAGTTTGATGTAGGTATGCATTTGGATGGGCATGCAGCTGGCGTTGCGTATTGTTGAATGAAGTAAACATAAAGAGGTCTACTTCGTTCAGCACTGTGTGCTGTCGAGCCGCAAAGTAACGTCTTTGACATGACCTATAGGGAAGCACGGAAAACTCAGTACAGCTGTGTGGTAAATATATTTTTGACTTTAATGCGCTCTATCTAAAATAATTTTATACTTAATCAGAGTATTTAAAATAATTTTTAAAAGCAAAAGGACAATTATTGTCCTTTTGCCTTTCTCAGAATTATTTGCTACACGTTTATTTTTTAAGATTAAAACCCCCCCCCCCCCCCCTTTATGATTATTTATCTCCAAAAACCGCCCCTAAAATTTGCTGCCCTAGGCAAATAGGCACCATGTCCGCCTATTCAGAAATATGACCCTGTCTACAATACATTGGTATTGTTAATCATGGGCTCCTTGCAGGCCAAGAATTCATTCAGCACTGTTTGGGTAGCCAAAATGCATAAAATATTTCATTAATGCTTTACACGCATCAGCATACGTGAGAGGCTACAGGTTAAGCAAAAGATAATTAGGAGATAGGAAGAGGCTTCTTACCCACCCCCTTAAACTGACAACTTCTTATGTCCCGTACAATAATAATTTTCATAATTAAAAGACAAACTGGGTATGGAATTTTGTACAAAGAGACTTTTTGATTACAATGTACATTGAAATTCAAGAATAAAATTTATATAGGTGAAAATCTAACTTTTGATCTAGAACTGCTCCCTTTACTCCAACCTTAACCTCTATAACTTAGAGAGACTCATGAGACAGTAAACCGTGTAGTGTTGCATACTATTTGAACAACACGTAGCTATTTTAATAACTTTCTGGTTCTTTCGCAGGTTTCGGCAGAGTTGCTTGATGAAATTTATGTTCATATGATGGACTCCCACCCGGAAGTACTTGACCAAATATTGCAGAAGAGAGATTTGGCAACTGAAGAGTAAGTTGAAACTTCTATTAGTTAAAGGAAGATAAATTAAAGCCTCGTAGTAACAATTCCCTAACCTGGGTGATGGGATGATAAATACAGTAATCAGATATCTTTAAAAAAAGCACTAACTTAACAGTATTTTTGTATAATATATTTAAAGAGCTGAGATTATTACTCTACTTAATAAAGAAAATATGTTACTAAATTGAGTGAAGACATTTTTCTGCAAAAAAAAAAACAAAAAAAACAAACAAAAAAAAAAAACTGACAAAGATGGTACCGGTAGGTATTATTAGTGTCACAGACAGTCAGACATAAATTCATGTAACACCAATTTTGAAGTAACCAACAATAAGTTAACACCAGTTTTGGTTTCCTGATGCACAAAACATTAAAATGACTAAAAGATTAATAATTTTCATCAATGCAAACAAAACTATAGTCTTAATATTGGTACTGATCGGATAGAAATATTTCATTGATACATGTAGGTTTTATTATTTTCTTGGCATCTAGTGATTTTTAGTCTAACCAGTGAGTCCTCTTACTTAACATCCTTCTCACCTCAGGACTGAGGACTTTGACAACAGCACGGTGTCCGACGAGAGGTTCCAAGTGTCGCAGGAGTCTCTGTCAACGGAGCGCAAGGTCTGGTCCCGGGAAGCATTCACCCACGAGACTGCCGGGATGGGGGGGTCCGGACCGGGAGATGAAACCTAGGTGGGTATTGGTTTGTGGATTCAGACAAGTTACCATAGAGTTGCTATAGGTGAAAGAATAACGTAGGTAAAAGAGGATTTTAATTTTTCTTAGCATTTCCAATGGATATTCCTTTGTTTTCATTTAGCTCACCTTAAACTTAGAATCCCCATACTTTTTTCATCTGTATTTAAAGATATTAATATAAAGTTCAATAGTAAAATATAAAACTTTTAACATTCTTCGGCGTACTTAAAATGGGTCGGATGGGAGTAATTTTGGTTTGGAAAGTCCTGTCTTAATATTTAATTTTATGTGGATCAGAATCTATGGGATACATTAATAACAATTTAACTTTTTTTCTTCATTAAAAAACAAACATTTACATACATAACAACAATGTTGCCTCCATAAGATTAACATGGTAACTTTAAAGAGAATGAGCTGAGCCCTGTGGAGGTATGGTAACATTTTCTAGAGTGTCCACGACAAGAGCTTTCAATGAAGTATATGGTTGGGGGGGGGGGGGGGGGGGGGTTGTCTTATGGGAATGCTTAACCAACTTGTGTTACATCCAACATTCAAAACCCAACTTCCAACTTTAAAGTGGTGTAGTGTGGAAACGATAATATAGAGCAAAACCTCAAATACAAGAGCTGTATATAATTTAACTCCCACCAGCGATTTTCCATATCAGATTTCAGATCAGATACATCCTTAAGGCCCTAGACTGCAAATAATAAAGAAAATACCCAACTTGGCAGCCCCAACAGTAATTTTTAAAGGTCTGAATTTTTTAACTCGTTCGTGGCTACGCGGCAACTTTTGTTGCCGAACAGGTCTTTAACGCCAATTATATAGTTGTAGGGGTTTTGATTTCTGGTAATGCTTAAACAACTTGTGTAACTTACTACATTCAAAACCCAACTTCCATTTTTAAATGGATAGCTTTTTCAACAGAAAGGAGAGGGAAAGCACGAGGACAAGAGAGCGAGTAACAAAGAAGCGATGGAGAGAGGAACAGACAACAACGGTTAGAAGAAGAATAGACTCGGACCAATCCACACCTTCACGACGTACTTCTTCCACCAGCCACCCGGACGAGTCCCTCTACTCTGATGATCATATGGCAAGTGGCTGAACATCAGTTTGATTTGATTGATGACAATACTCTTTTGGAGGGTGATTAAAAAATTACATAATGGGGGATTCTTGTTGGGCATGTAAAATAATTTGATATAGGGTAATTTTTTTGAGGTAGTAAAAGATTAATTTTAAAGTTTTTTCCTAATTGAATGTGATTGCTTGGTATTGTCTTATCCTTGTAAGGAGAAAGAAAGTCTCCATTATACAACATAAATGTATAATATGCATAGAAAATATACATTTATTAGATTTTGTTTTTCATACAAGTGTTGTAAATAAAATCAAGTATTGGAGTAGTTACACGGTATAAAATGAGTAAATTTATTATTGGCTGGTTTTCTTTGTCGTAAATTATGGCCAGCGGTAATGTGACAAGTCCAGAACAAAAATTCCATGTTACAATATTTGCTTTTCAAATTATACCATAACAGGAACAAATTGTAACAGTAGATTTCTTTTGAAGTCTCGGTGTGCTTCACACGATTTATCAGATTTCGATTAGATTTTCTTTAATAACAAATAATACACTGAATTGATAATTGTTTAAAAGAATAGAAGATTTTCCTCCTTTGATACGGTAATAGATTTTCTTATCTTCTATAGTAACTGAAGCTCTGCTTATGACCATATAATAAGTTTAATCTTTAATAACACATTGTACATTTTGTTATAATATTTTTTTTTTTTATTTGAAAATAATATCACACAATAGTGTTGGACCAAACAAAAGCAATTTTTGTAGTAAACTCTGTCAGGGGCATTGAGCTAAATATAACAAAGTGTCTGTCAGCTGCATACCTGAGATTCCGAATACTTTACTGAGAAAATACACAATTCAAAATCTACATTCTGGAAGCTAGCCACTGTACGCCCACGGAGCTAACATTATAAATATCTCGATGGGAACTCCTGCTCGACTGTCCAATACTGCTCCTTAATGACCGCTCTGATCCAGTTTTTGCCAGTTCTGAGCTTTAACTTAAAATCCTAGAGAAGCAGAAACATGCTCTCTGCAAAATGGATATCTACGTGATTATAAAATTGACTAAGTAGACTAATACCGTACAAGGATTTTGTATGGGAACTGGAGCTATATGGTTCACATGATCTTTATGTTGAAATGTTTTCATCCTCTAAGACTAAACATGCTGTCGCTTTACTTCTGAACCACTTGCATTTAAACTTAATGAAAATTTTTCTTAAGGTTTTGCATAGAATATATTCTATAAATTTTAGAATTTATCTTACATTAAATTATCTAGCCTATTACCTTCTATAAGTTAATAGGCAAGCATGATTCATTAAATTTTTTTTCTCAGCTTGTATACATCGTAGGAGAAATTTGCGCATACCGATAGAAAGGTATTGTACTATAGATGAGCAGAATCCTATTCAAAGTTGCATCGGCCTCCAGGGCTATGCCCTATGGGCTTTCAAAGTTGTATTGTTAATCTTATGGAAAAAGAGAAATTGATTGAATCATTAGACAGCTGCAGTGTGTAATATTGCCAACTTCCTTGCTGATCACCAGCAATACACTATTCTAACTATTGGAATAGAGCGAGTTAACTGTACCTACAACAATTTAAATAAAGAAGTAAACTTGTGATGTGTTGCAGATGTCCCGTGGGAGGGGAGGGGACAGTGGGGTGATCACGGCCTCCCTCAAGATTCCCGTCCCCGCCTCGACTTCCCTCGCCCTCGGTCTCGACGACTCGGACATCCCCTACATCGAGGACCAGGACCCGGCACCACCACCACGGTAGGGCACATGGGCGAAGAAGTTTCGGGGGGGCCTAAGGAGGTTGGGCCCCCCAAAAATTTCAAAGATTTTATGAAAAAAGTATAGGGGCTAAATAATTATCCATTCAGTTAACGCTCAAATCTTTATCTAACTTTATCTTATTCTAAAAAATAACACTATTTTCTATATTTACAATTTCTACTAATCTATGCTCATGTATAATACTTATGATACATGAAAAGTAAATTAAATGCCGTACATATACTACATGGACAATCCTTTAGTTAATATAACATTAAAACAGTTCAAACAGGAAATCACTTACCTATTGGCAGTCTATAGACAACGGGAGCGCTAGTGCAGTTCCCCATTCCTGGGTTCAATAAAAACTGACTGAGTGTCATGACTGTATTCGTATCCCCAAAATACTTGTTACCCCCAAAATAAGTGTTTATTTCAAACACTTATTTAGTTAAAGATGTAGTAGCCATCTTTAACCACGCCGTGGCCTGAGGATATTGGTATTAAATGCCCGTTATCACTGACCCCCGGTGGCCCCCCCACATAGGCGTCATTTCAGCATTCTGATTGGGGGGGCAAGATTTTCAAAAAGTCATACCCCCTTCCCCCTTCCCACAAATACGACAAACCTCTTAAATTTCGCTAAAAACTGTCAATAAAAGCTAATTAAATTGTGACACTAAGCTGTCCATAAAATGTGAACTTATAATATAATCTCACAACCCCATTAAAACAATACCCCAATGCATGTAAAATTTGATTATACAGTATAACATGTTTCTATTTGTAGAAAGTCATTATTCTTCTGGAACTGCCAGTGGTTACTGTGATGTAAAACACCTTAAGAAATTTAATGGATTTAATTGGTTAATGTATACTAAATCGTTAAAATAAAATAAAACATCATTTTATAACTATTTAGTTATTTTTATTGTATATTATTTACAACTCTAAAGTTTTAGAGTCGGATACATAGCTTCATAGGTTTGTATGGTAAAATACAGTGTTTTATCTTTATCAAAAATTAGTTTTTGACACAGCACCTTTGCAGTCTGCCGTATAATGGACAAAAAAAAAAAAATCATTTAACATTTAACTATTGTTGGTTAGGATCAGTACAGCTACGGTATATTGCCCATTACATTACCTACAAAAATTAAATTGTTATTGAGGATAAGATGAAAGGTAAAAAATTACTAAGTGATTAAAGAAAGATAAATAATGATTTACAAAAACATCTATACATATTTAATACGTGAGACGGGTTTTTGTACAAGAAACTCCTCCCACAATTTGCAATAGATTTAATGATTTTATTGCCATTGGATAGAGCTCGGCGTGAGTTGTTTCTAAAGTGAATTGGTAAATTGTTCATTAAAAAAGAGGGGACCTACAAGTCCTTAAAGTTTGTAATTTTCCCATTTGATTACCCATCAGTAAGGAAACTGATTGATTTTCAAGTTAACAACAGTAAAATGGTTGTTAACTTGAAAAACATCGGACATCAGCGAAAGTACTATATCTACCTTTTCACACGAAAGAGGTTATGTTTAACCAAGGCAACGCTCCGGTCTACCTGATCCCGAACGACGTTACCAAATGCAGCCTCGCGGCCGTAGCGCTAGGCGAGTTTGATGGCTGCAGACAGTGCAGAGGGTTACGGAATCGTGTTTTAAAGTTAACTAATTAAGATAGAGATTGGCTCTTAACTTTTTCTAAAAGTAGAGAGACGGATCTTGTCTTTTCTGGTTTTATAATTTTTAAATGCAATTTCTAGTTTCAGTTATAACTGTCTAAAATCATCCGTTTTTAGTAGCAAAAAGTTTTATAGATGCAGAGGTTTACGGGGATTGTGTTATAAAACTAACCAATTAAGATAGAGATTGGATCTTAACTTTTCTAAAATTAAAGAGACGGGTCTCTTCGGCTCTGTATTTAGAATTTTTAAATACAATTTTTAATTTCAGCTATAACTGTCTAAAATCATCTGTTTTTCTCGATGCAAATGAAAGGGTTTTTAGAACCCTGTTATCTTTTGCTAAATGCAGCCTAGAGCTACAACTAATGTGTCATATTAAAGAAGAATAACGGTGTTAAATTTCCTTTCTTACACTTTGATAATCTCACTTTGGTAGTGTTATCAAAACTAATGGGAAACTTAAGTTAAAAATCGAGAAAAACAGATTATTTTAGACAGTTATAGCTAAAATTAGAAATTGTACTCTAAAAACAGAGCCGACGAGAACCGTCTTTTTACTTTTAGAAAAAGTCAAGAGCCAATCTCTATCTTAATTGGTTAGTTTTAAAACACGATCCCCATAAACCTCTGCATCTATAAAACTTACCCCTAGAAAAAACAGACAATTTTAGACAGTTATAACTGAAATTATAAATTTTATAAAAAAATTCTAAAACCAGAGAAGACGAGATACATCTTTCTACTTTTACAAAAAGTTAAGAGTCAATCTCTATCATAATTAGTTAATTTTAAAACACGATTCCCGTAAACCTCTGCAGCCATCAAACTCGTCTAGCGCTACGGCCGAGAGGCGGCATTCGGTAACGTCGTAGACCGGAGCCACAACTCAACAGACGTGAGATGGGACTTCCTACAGATGACGATTACAAAATGAGTCAATTTAAGAGTTTTGTGTAAATAATACAAAGTAGACATTTGTTAAAGTCTGATTCAGAAGTTTATAATTGTTATATACAAATATTCCACCATATTACATAACCTAACATTTTAATTTCCAATTTTTAAAAAAAATTACCGAAATTATTGGGGGGGGCAACTGCCCCCCCTTGCCCCCCCAAATGACGCCTATGCCCCCCCAGCAAGCAGAGGTAAACTCCCCGCCCATGGGTAGGCAAGGGGGTTATGATAACAATTAAATACTCTCATACAGCGAACGATGAAACAAAAAATGAAACAAAAACATCCATAACACTCAAAGATATATTACACATACACTGCATATAATACAGATGGTAAATATTTGAAAATGTGGAAAGTGGCAATCGATTTCAACATTTCAGTCCAGTCATCATCAGGCCCAAAAAGAAAAATACAGAACCAATATAGCGGACAAAAATAGAATTTTTCTGTAGCAGATAGTTGATCCAAATGTAATGAAAAGCTCAAAAACATTCCTACATGTCTACAACTTTCTATCGTGGAAGAAATTCATTAATTTTTATCAATTGTTTAAAACAGCCGTTTCTCCTTTCTACTGCTGAAATATTGTGGGGTAAAGAAAACACTGTTAATTTTTGTATTCATCACAACATAAACAAAAACCTCCAGTATAAAATGTTTAATCCTTGATTGGGAAGAGTGGTAGTACTAATTTGCCTATCATATGACTCTTGTACTTCCATGTATGCTGCTGAAGATCGCGCTGTCGTAAATTGGTTTCAAACATGCCTATGCTATGAGAAGTCCATTCAAGTTAGCGTATAGTCAATGGTTAAAACATTAACATTTTGTAATTTTCACATATGGAAATGTTCTGTTTAATCGTTTGATGTTTAAAACTGTTTAATTCCTTTGGATTGTACCGTACTGTAGGTGAGTTTCTCAGAAACAGAAGGAAATATATTACAAAATGCGCGGTTTTGCACTGGCCCCTTAGTACACCCTTCATGTTGTTAAAAAAAAATCATTTTACGGAATCACCAGTTTCCTACTGGATGCATCAGTGTGGGAGCCATATACCTGGTGGGCAGGTTGGCTGCATTTGTGTGCTAAGGTTGTCCTAATCCCTTAGGTGTGGAGATCAGGATTACACCATAAAGCTTATAAAGGTCTTGTTAAAAAATTGACCTATTAGGTATTTTACTTAAATATTCTCTCCAGAAAATGGTTGTGTAACACTTTATTTTATCTCAGTGACAGGAAGATCATCAGACTCGTCGCAGGCGTCCACCTACGTCCACCACGTCGCGGTGGCCACAGACTCCGCGGTCGGTTCTTCCGTCAGCCCTCCCCCGCAACTCGGTCAGCAGCTACAGCAGTGGAGGGGTGTTCAGCTCTCCCCCTTCATGGGCCTCCTCCCCTCCTACCTCCCCCGACCCCACCCTCAGCTCACCCACCTCTTACCTGCCTGAGGACCAGCAGGCGACCACCGCACGTATCACCATTCCCACCAAGCGAACGCCAGACCCCCAGCAAAGGTGGGCCTTTTGTTTGAAATTCATTTGAACAAAATATTAATGGGTATGACTATTGTAGTTTTTTTTCTGATTCTATCTGATTATATTTCTGAAACTACATCACCAGTTAACAGCCCTTAATAAAGAATTAAACTCAGATTTCAAAGAAGTGGAGGTTTTTTCAAACGAAGCACAAGCTCCTCATTTTAAGTTGAACTGAGCACTAATTTCTCAACCTCAATACCTATGTTCAAAATTTTACATTGGTAAACAGTACTCCTGAGCCCGATCTAGGGTGGCTGGTTGGCCATGGCCTGTACAGAGTTTTTCTGCTAGTGCAAGAGAGGGAACAGAGCAACCAAACCACAGTGAAAGAAGGAAGCCTGAAGAGATGGCAGACTTTTGAAGACAATTTTCTAAGCAAAAATTACCTCTTTGAGTGTGGCAACTGCTGAGACAATATGCAACGGTGTAGTAATTTCTATTGACTATATTCATCATTTTTCTTTCAAATTGATTTAGTTTTACGAATTAATAGTTAGAGTTCTTGAGCCCCCTTTTCATATGCTTGTTACCCGCTTTGTTTCAAATATAGTTTTTGAAATATTGTATTTTACTGCTTATTATCATTACAATACAATAAAAAATCCTTGTACACTGGCTGTTTGGAGATTACACCAATGAAACTATACTCATATATTATACTATTAAGTACCTGATGTTTTATGTTGTGGTCTGTTTGCAGGGTAACAATCCAGAGGGTGACAATAAAATCGGCTGGCGAGGTTCAGCAAGTAAAGCAGACCTACGGTCGACAGGAGTCTTCCGGTTCACAAGAGAGGGAGCGGCGACGCAGCAGCAAGGACTCTCCGTACCAGCGGCTAGGGGTGGAAAAACTGTCAAAGAGTGCGAGCTCGTCCGCGGTGACGCAACCTGAAGAGCAAATAATCCCGGTGGTGCGCGAGGGAGAAAGGACAATCACCACGAGCATCTCCAGTATAGGGGGGGCCGTGATGCGGTCAAAGACAGCCGATATCGAGCGGATGCTCAAAATACAAACTTCCAAACAAACCAAAAAAAGTACGGGTGTATTGAGTAGTGAAGAGGAGAAGAAGACTAAGCGGAAGTACTCAGAGAGTCGCCACTTCACAAAGTCCTTGCCGCACACGACGGAAACAGCGGCGGAAACCGCCACAACATCATCGACGATCACAACGCTGTGGAAACGGAGAGAAATCATTTCCAGTGAACCTAAAGAAAGGAAAGGAGTTTCTAACAAATTGTAAATAATGTGTTCTAAAGACAGTGCCTTCGACTTTAAGTCATGTTTATATTAGATGTTATTTTCTTTATTAAATTAATTTAATTGTGTTATATAAAGTGATTCCTTTGTAATAATTAATCCTTTAATAACTTTACAATTTTTTGGAGACACTTCCGCCATTTGGGCACATTTTAAGGTAAAACTTTCATTTCCATGAGAGGTTGTTATAAGTCTTATAACACACACACACACACACACACACACACACACACACACACTTTTTAGGAAGGATTTACGGGTGACTGCCCTTAAACCTATATTGGGCCTTCAGAGACACCAAATGTTAAATCCAGCCCTGAATGTTCTGTTCATCTAATATTTGATTTTAAGACTTCATAACAAACTTGAAAGAGCAAATAATTCACATCGTCAGCTTGTTATGTTTCCTAAATAGTGAAAAATTTTAACACTCAAATGCAACATGGATTACTTGAAAAATAATGTAGGTTAACGGTAGAAATTTAATAAATCTTAGTACTACAAATTAAAAGCATTTGAAAAAAATTCAATAGGTTAAACTCAATCTGAGTTTTTTCATAATGCCAAGTAATATTTTTATATACACAGTATACCTAAAGCGTGAAGTCCTTTATTTACATAATGTAATTGTCTACCTTCGGTAGATAATTTAACTAATTGAATACCAGTACGTACATACCTAATCTCAAGTATACGTCAGCCACACCGAACGAGCCACTAAATTTTTATCGATCGATTATCCTCACATCTCCTTAGTCGCCCCATTTTTTCCAGATCCTCCTTGCCTGGTTCCACTATCCTTATCATAGCATTCACCTCAGGCATATCCCTTTTGGATTCCTCCTTTTTTTATTACTATCCACTTATAAAAAAACATCCAACCCTTCTAATTCTTACATATTTAAATTCACTGTATATGTGAAAATGTAAAGCCATTAAAATGTTCACCTTATAGCTAAGTTTTGGGTTTTATCATTGTGTGTTTATGTTCAACTTAATGTTTGCAATACAGTAGAACCTCTTTAGTACGTCCCTCGATAACACGATTACCTTGATAACAAGTAATATTTTCTAGTCCCCGTGAATTGCCCATAACACTCAATGTTAAAAATACCTCTATAGGACAAATGCCATTCACATAAATACCTCGATAGCACACATTTTACCAGCTGAAATTAGTGCACAATCAACCTCTATAACACGCATTTTAAAATACCGGAACCTCTATAGCACGAACTCGTCCTCGGTGACACGAATCTTTCAGTATATTAACTCCGTAACATGAACATAACCTCTATAGCGCGAAGTGTCTCGTTATGGAACCTTTACAACACAAATCGCCTTTCTCATGCATCGTTCCCACAGTTTGGTCAGACATTTTGAAGGAAACAATGTCTTTATGCTCAGTTCTAGGAAAAACTTTCCTACACTTCCTCTCGGGGACACAATTAATTTGTATCCAGTCAGTTGCATGTCTGCTGTCAAAACAAAAATTATTGGTTTTACGTCGCGTTTAGCACAGCTTATATGATACCAGTTTAAGTGCAGTGCTATTGTGTGACATCGTGGTTTTACATATAAGTGTGTAGTGTCAGTAAGTAGGGATTAGAGAATGTCTGCTTCAAATGCCGTTAGTATATTAAAGTGTTTTATGAGAAAAAAGTGTTATGAGTGAGTGTGGTTAGGGTCACTACGGAAATCAATAGCGCACTGCACTACGTTCACGCGAGTAACACGAAATAAAAAAAAAAAAATTAATGACTATTTCACTAACTTTTCTTTCTCATGCACAACAACATTGAATCCTGACGTAGGCTTAGACGTAGAGAAAATTGTCTAACATGTAATCGATAAATCAATTAACTTTCCTGGTACTCAGCTTAATTAATTATACTGTAAATGATTAATTGAAAACATTTATACCGTATAAAGGTTTTTAAATTTCTTTGATTTATAACAAGTTACTGTATTTGTTACATTTTGTATTTTTCTTTAAAAAATTTTATTAGTTGTTTAAAGTTTTTATAATAGGCTATTTTTTCATAACGATAAAATATTATGTTTTATATGTGTGTTTTTTATATGCTTGATTTCATAAATTTTCAATGGAATATTTCTAGTGAGGCTTCATTAAAATTGCACTTGCTATATGGGGAGTTTTAAAATATACTCTGTTAGGGTGCACCTTCATAAGACGAATTATCAGCAAAACAACCTTGATAGCACGACACTTGATTAGACGAACACCTTGATAAGACGTCAGTTTTGTGTGACCCCTTGAGAGTCGTCTTATCAAGGTTCTACTGTAATATGTCGATAACTCGAAAACCAAACTGAGGAAATAAAAGAAATCCTGTAAAAATGTAAAATTTCATTTATTAAAATGGAAGATATTTTTCCTTTAAAATGTTGAAACATTTACATTCTTTAAAACATTGTATTTAATATTCTATTGCACTATTTTATACATATTTATATATCTTGATAACAATAACAAATATCACAACATTCAACTTATCCATTCACAAAATTATTAATGAACTGATTACATCAAGTAAGTATGATTAAAAACAATTTGATTATTAAATAATAGACAATAGAAGGTTTTACTTGATTAAATCTCAAAGATCCAATGAAATAAATACAAAATAAATTACTGCTATAAGTTAAAACGTGTAATATTTTAAATATATATTACTTTACAAAAAAGTATTTTTAACAAAGAGCAGACATTTTATGTCGATTCTAAGTACATGACCAAAACAGTGACTGAAAATGTGTTGAAACAATAAAAGAGTCAAAGGTTTGCTTATGGAAGTTCAAATTTTTATTACAAATAAATAAAAATAGACCTCTGATAAAATGAATAAACAACATTATGAGATTCACTGTAAGTGTTAAAAACTTTTCACAAATTTCAAAAGATTTTTGTGATTTGAAGGATTATTTAATATTATAAAATATTCTGAAAGCAAGACTTTATATAACTTAATATATATAACTAAATTTAATGTAACCGTGGTGTTCATAGGTAGATACTTGCCTTTATTTTTTTTTTATTTGAATAAATTTAATCTAAGCATTCATTATTACAAACCAGCCAAAAAGGTGGGATTCAGAACAGAATTAAAAGGCTATGGATAGCAATAAAAAAATATTGAAATTTTTTAATTTTAAGTAGTAAATTTTTGTACTATATTTATATATAATTCACATTATCATTGAAAATTATAAACCAATTGTCATAATAATATTGCCACAATACTTTTTGAATAGATGTTCATTTGTATTACCAAGACATGAAGTTCATAATTAGATTCACATTATGTTTATTAAAAAAAAATTTTTAAACACATTTTCAGTCAAAAATAATCCTTTTGAAGGAAGTTTCTGTCTCTAAGACGTTTCCAGGAAAGGTAATTCAAAGCTCTTTGGTAATAATTCTGCCTCATAAGTAAATAATAAAGTATATGCTTCCATCATAATATGAAAAATCAATATTTTCATTCCTATCTGATAAATAATACAATAAAACTATACATTATTTCAGCAGGTAGTTTTTAACATAACTTTGGGGATATATTTGATTTGTGCAGAGTTTTGATGAAATTAATACAAGAATAAAATAAAAATGATCTTTTCACATACGGTAACTAAGGATAAAAAACTTTTATAGTATAATGAATTATGCTATAGTAGTAAAATATATTTAAATGGTATATACTATTTTTTAAATATGATATTGGGTAACAAAAAATTAAAACACAATGAAAATAACAATAACAATACAAATTACCGTAATAATTGCAACATTATTGCTAGGCTTTAGTCGAGAAGATTGTTAAATTAGACTGACTAAATAGCAATCAGCTGTTGATTATACCAAGTGGTTCTTCTGATTTTGGTTATGTCTTTATGACTTATAACTTACATAGCATTAATGCATAAAATAAAAATATTCAGCAAACAAATATAAAAATTTTTCATCACTCAGTATACGAAAGTGACAACTTGCCGTACAGCTGAGACCTTGGAAAGTTGTCATTTCCCAAACTGTCATCGTCAGCTGATTTTACTGACCTGTACGGACAAGGTAAACAAACTTTTCCGTACAGCAACAATCAGCTGGGTTTAAAACAAATTAAATTTTGAATTCCAGCTTTGTTTACTTTGTCCAATGGCGAAGAATTTACAAAAATAATACTCCTTTAAAACTTCCACATTTATTAATAATTGCGTCGTGATGAAAAGTATCGTTCACAACTCGCCCGGAAAGCCCATTTCCAGGCTCGATAGTGTTTTCCACGCTCGGCTTCGCCTTGCGCGTAAAACACTATCTCGCCCAGAAATGGGTCACTTTCCGGACTAGTGATGAAATATACTATCAATGAACATTACTTTGGTACAGTGTTAAGAAAACTGATTTTCTTGATATCTCTATATATAAATGCGAAATTCCGATCAACGCACAGCCCAAACCATAGCACCCAGAAACATGAGATTTTGCATACATATTCCTCTCATAGCGTAGGCAGACAATAAGAAGCGATTTTACAAAATTCCTAATGGGCTCCGCCCCACAGAAGGTCAAAGTTAGCATGGAGTTCGTATAGGAAGAAAAATTTGTTTTGG
The DNA here is from genome assembly GCA_030545055.2 of Neoaliturus tenellus. Taxonomy (NCBI): domain Eukaryota; kingdom Metazoa; phylum Arthropoda; class Insecta; order Hemiptera; family Cicadellidae; genus Neoaliturus; species Neoaliturus tenellus. The sequence goes on from CM061533.1 coordinate 233,052,678, forward strand.
GTTTTTGTTTACATTGTCGCAGATGAGAACTATTTAAAAATGATAGTAGTTGTCTGCAATTTATTTAATTATCAGCTGTTAGAATAAACATTAAGTTAAATAAGTTTATTTTGGACCGTAGAAATAGTCAGTAAAATTAACCTAATTTACTGTGGCATTTAAGTTTTATCAATTTCTAATATGCGTGATTAGTGTTGAAAAAAGTAGAATTGAACAGTTTTTTTTATTGCATTTAAATTTTTAAGAACTTATGATATAGTTTTGTTAGTATTTTTGTAGTTGTTTAAACCGTTTCATAGTATGGACACTGAGGTTTTAAATGTTAATTGTGAGTTCGTTCCACACAATATCATTCACATCAGAGGAGATGGTGCATGTTTATTTACTTCACTCTCATTCTTAATTCACCTTACACACATACACACACTAACTGTGCGTCAAACAATTGTTGAACATGTTGTGAGGAACTGGGACTACTTCTCAATCTTATCCCATGACAGTGACGGGAATAATTACCTTAATTCCAGAGAATACTTCAATGAAATGTCCAAGCCGTTTACCTTTGGTGGGTTGTGTGAGCTGGTTGCGGCTTCACAACTATTCCCATTTGTTTTCGAGGTTTATCGGAATGGTGAATTATATATCAAGTTAGGCGATGAACGTAATCCAGTGAAAAGACTCAGATTTACACAATCCCTGTCTAGCGGGCACTTCGACGTTTTAGAGCCACAAAAAGAGCCCGTTCGTCTCAATCGTCAGTTGATCCCGGAATCTCAAAAAAATGCATCAAGGCGTAAACGGCGTAGTAGGTGCACAGACAAACAAAGAAAAAAGCAGATGAAGAAGGCAAGAAAAAATTATGAACAAAAAAATCCTGAAAGACATTCTCAAAAGATTCAGTGGATGGTGAAAAATCTGTCAGCAATGACATATAATCCTAAAATAGACTATGAAGAAGATAGCTCGGTGGCGATAGGTACCATGACGTTGAAATGTAAGTACTGCGAAGCCTTAAAATGGAAAGAAGAAACACCGGGCATGTGCTGCAATGGTGGTAAAGTGCAGCTACCACCTTTGCAGCACCTACCTGAACCTTTATGCAGTCTGGTCATGGGCAACCACCCTGAGCATGCACACTTTATGGACCGAGTGAGACATTATAATAGCTGCTTTAATATGACATCATTTGGAGCGAAACAGATTGTAGCTGAAGGATATAATCCCACCTTCAAAGTACAAGGTCAGGTGTATCATTTAATAGGGAGCATATTTCCAAACGACCAACAAACTCCCCAGTTTCTACAAATATACTTTGTAGGTGACGATGAAAGGGAGACCCAATTAAGATGTGGAAACTTCCCAGGAATAAAACCGATCTTAGTTAAAGAACTGCAGTCCATGCTACACAACGTCAATAGTTACATACGGGACTTAAAGACCACTTTAGACAAGGTACCAACAAACCATAAGAATTTTGAAGTTGTCATTCACTCCGAAAGGAAGCCATCTAATGAACATGCAGGTAGGTTTAATGCACCATCAGCTAAAGAAGTAGCTTTGGTAATTGTTGGCCAGGAGTTCATGCATCGAGATATCGTTTTGCAGAGTCATGACAATAAGTTGCAGCGCATTAATGAAATTCACCGGTCGTATGACGCTCTTCAATATCCCCTAATATTTTGCTATGGCGAGGATGGATATTCAATTGATATACCTCAACGCGATCCTATCACCAAGCAGGCCAGAAAAAAGACAGTATCCGCTGCAAGTTTCTATTCATATCGCCTCATGATCAGAGAAGGTGATGACAATCACATATTATTCTTTCGGTCCCTATTAAGCCAGTTTTTGGTAGACATGTTTGCAAAAATAGAAACTGAGAGGTTAAACTATATAAGAAACAACCAAACGAATCTAAGAGCAGACAGTTATATTCACCTTCGAGACGCCGTTGGTTTGAAAGATGCAAATTCCGAGCAGCTTGGTCAAATGGTTGTGCTTCCATCATCTTTTACGGGTGGACCTCGGTATATGTATGAACGAACTCAGGATGCAATGACCTACGTTCGTCACTACGGTCACCCTGACCTTTTCATAACGTTTACATGCAATCCGAAATGGAAAGAAATCAAAAATACAATCTCACTTGGACAAAAACCACAAGATCGCCATGATATTATAGCCAGAGTTTTTAATCTCAAAGTGAAAAAGATTATGGCTCTCCTGTACAAAGGTAATTTGTTTGGAGAAGTATGATGTTTTATGTACTCTGTGGAATGGCAGAAGAGAGGTTTGCCACATATACACATCTTATTGTGGCTTGAGCCACGCATTCTACCTGACATGATAGACAATGCCGTTTGTGCAGAGATTCCTGATCCCCAGCATGACCCTATTCTTTATCAAATAATCAAGTCAAACATGATCCACGGACCGTGCGGAAGCTTTAATAAAAATTCCCCATGCATGAAAGGTGGCAGCTGCAGCAAGAGGTATCCTCGACCAATGCCACGCAAACCGGAACTGATGGATACCCTCAGTATCGGAGAAGATCTAAAGATGACGGTGGTTTCACCGTTAATATCAAAGGGGTTGAGTTAGACAATCGTTGGGTGGTGCCATACAACCCTGTTCTGTCACGAACCTTCGATGCACACATAAATGTTGAACTTTGTAACTCGGTTAAATCCATTAAATACATTTGCCAATATGTTAACAAGGGCAGCGATCAGGCAGCTTTTGCATTAGAGAATGAGAAAGATGAAGTTAAGTTATACGAAAGTGGGCGTTATATAAGTAGTTCTGAGGCGGCTTGGAGAATATTTGCGTTTCCAATTCATAATAGACACCCTACTGTTTTTCATCTTTCGGTACATCTGGAAAATGGCCAGCGTGTATATTTTACTCCCGTTAACTTGACAGAAAAGCTTGACAATCCTCCGCAGACAACCCTACTACAGTTCTTTGAACTATGCAAAACGGACGATTTTGCTAAAACTCTTTTGTATTGTGAAGTCCCACAATACTATGTGTGGAAGAACAACAAGTTCAATCGAAGGAAACAGGGAAAGTGTGTCGATGGCTGGCCAGGAGTTAAAAAAGATCATGCTTTGGGTAGAGTGTACACCATACACCCAAACAACAGCGAATGTTATTACCTTCGCTTACTACTACATGAAGTTCGAGGCCCCACGTCATTTTCAAGTTTAAAAACTGTGAACGATATCCAATTTCCAACATTTCAATCAGCATGTAAGGCTTTAGGGTTGCTGGAGGATGATGAACATTGGGCTACAACCTTAGAAGAAGCTGCACTGAGTAAATCCCCCAATAAACTTAGAGAGTTGTTTACGATTATGTTGGTGTTTTGCCAATTATCAGATGCCTTCAGTCTTTGGGAAAGGTTTAAAAATAATCTCTCAGAGGATATAATCTACCAAGTAGAGAACCATTTACAAGGAGAACCTATTCCCATCTGTGGTGTAATGGAAAATGTTTACAACAGATGTCTGGTTATTATTGAATGTGCAGTATTGGCTTTGGGAGGAAATGAACTGCCTCACTATGGCCTTCCTAAAACACTACGGAATGAAGCATCGATAAACTTAGAATATCTTAAGGAAACAAGTTATGACAAAAATGCTTTGAAGGAAATGGTTTTGAAGAACGTAGATTTGCTGACAGAGGAGCAGCTCGATGTTTATAATAAAGTTCTTAACAGCATCGAAACAGGCAGAGGCCAGGTTTTTTTCTTAGACGCACCTGGTGGTACTGGGAAAACCTTTCTGATTAATTTACTTTTGGCTAAAGTAAGAAGTGAGGGGGGTATCGCTTTGGCGGTTGCGTCATCTGGGATTGCTGCTACATTATTAGAGGGTGGTAGGACTGCACATGCTGCCTTTAAACTGCCCCTAAACCTCATTCATTCAGATACACCAGTGTGCAATATAACAAAACAAATCAACACGGCAGAAGTACTAAGAAAGTGTAAACTAATAGTATGGGATGAAAGTACTATGGCTCACAAAAGATGTTTTGAGGCTTTAAGCATGACTTTGAAAGACATAAGAGGTAATATCGAGTTAATGGGTGGAGTCACAGTATTACTTGCTGGTGACTTCCGTCAAACTCTGCCCGTGGTGCCGAGGGGTACACGAGCTGATGAAATAAAATCATGTGTGAAATCGTCGTATATATGGAGTAAAATATTTCAATTATCTCTAAGTAAAAACATGAGAGTTTATTTAAACAACGATATATCAGCTGGACAATTTTCGGAACTGTTACTACAACTTGGCAATGGAAACTACCCCGAATATGATGGCAAAATAACAATTCCTTCAGAGTTAGGTACTGTAGTAGCTACCGTGGAAGATCTTGCTGCTTTCGTATATCCTGATATAGCAAATATTGAGAAAAAATCGTTTGATTGGCTTTGCGAACGCGCCATTCTCACAGCAAAAAACGACAACGCAAACATGATCAATAATACCCTTCTGAAGTCATATAACGGCATCGAGATAGAGTACAAATCAATCGACTCTGCTCTGAAAACAGATGAGAGTGTTTGTTATCCAGTTGAGTTTCTAAATAAACTTAACCCTCCAGGATTTCCAGTCCATAGTCTAAAGTTGAAAGTAAATGCTCCGGTGATACTATTAAGGAATCTAAACCCACCTAAGTTATGCAATGGCACCAGGTTGCAAATCAAATCACTTCACAAAAATTTAATTGAAGCCACAGTGATAACCGGATGTGCCCGAGGGGAATCAGTTTTTATACCACGACTTCCCCTGGTACCTACGGACTACCCATTTGATTTTAAAAGGTTGCAATTCCCTTTGAAAGTGTGCTTCGCCCTCACCATCAACAAAGCACAGGGACAGTCACTTAAGATCGCAGGACTAGACTTAAGAGAGGATTGTTTTTCTCATGGACAATTTTATGTTGCATGTTCACGAGTCAGCTCAGCCACGAGTCTGGTGATGCTAGCACCCTCTGGGAAAACAAAAAATGTTGTATATAAAGAAATTCTGTAAATAATCAAAAATAGTATGTAAAACTAACTTTTAAATGCAGTTTTAATCATTATTGTAAAATGAAATATAAAAATTAAAAAAATTATTGTTTATGTAATGATTTATTTTATGATAATCTAACACTTAACTAATTTATTAACAATTTCAACCAATTTGAAAGTTTCCGTAGCGAAGCACGGGTATTCCGCTAGTTTAATAATATATGAAGTATGATTTTATAAAATGACAAAGTAAATAACGAGTTTTTGTATGATCAGTTATTCATTTATCACTTTAGGGAACAAATTATCACAATTTGAAAACAAAGGGTAAGTCAGTAGTTCATTACATAACCATTATTTTGTTGCTAATAAAAAAAATTATAACTTCCTGCTAAAATAATATACAATTATTTATCTAAATAATGATTCTCTTTTTACAATAGTTTACAGTTATTAAAATATATTACACTTTGTGAATCTAGCCACCTAACAAAACAAAACATGGACGGAATGTTTGCTCCCAACCGCAGAACTAAAATAAAATAAACCTATTTACAAGTATTAAACAAATACTGACACATAAATACTAATTATTTTGAAATATGTACAACCACGAGAGGCAATATATGAATGTATGATAAAAAATGATTATGTTTAAATGATATAAGGCCACTTATCTGAAATTTATTAAGAATGCAACGACGATATGACACTTATGCAATACTCAAATCAATTATATTACACACACGCTAAACAAGCTGTTTTACAATAATGGTTTAAATTTCTTGCTTGAACAACAATTTATTTCAGTTTGGCTTGAATCATGTTCTGTGTAAATATTTCAATGAGATCAAAATTATCAGTTATAAGCAATAACTAAATAATGAATTAGTTATTTTTATCTTTCATAGAATCAGTTCGCAAACCAAACAAATACTAAGCTTAGGCATATACGAAACATTTATGAGTCAGATATACATATGAGTGATTACTGTACTACCATGATAGGTAGTTTCATTATATCATCACTAAAAATCATACAAAACAGTTTTTAATCTTATATCACCAAATTAATTTTGTGACAGTACACTCTCAAGCTCCGACTTTCATGGCCGCAGAGACTTATTTGTAAAAGTCTTTAAGTATAGATAACAAATTTTTTTGAAATCAAAATTTCAACTACTATCAAAGTACATTATAATGATTCAATCATTCAATTGTATTATTATCCTTCATAAGTTCATAAGATTAACGATGGAACTTTGGAAGATTGTTAGGAGTAGCCCTGGGGGGCCAGGATAAATTAAAATGGGTTTCTGCTCATCTAGCAGCAGAATGTTATCCTTACAAGTGGTATACGCGGATTCTCCTACAATTCACACAAGCTAAGAAAAAATGAGAACAATTTTTGCATTTGCTATTAGTATACACACTGTATTGTATTTAGACTGCACACAAAGTATAGATAGTATACATTATCTAACGTATTTTTCCATAACACTAGGTATTTTTGTAAATGCAAGTTTTTATAACTCATATAATACTAATTGCACTGCATTTTAACACGTTCGCTGCGGCATATAAAATGTCGAAACTCAACCCGCACGCTGAACTATATTTACATTTCTCCAACGATAGCGTGAAATTAAGAACCTGTAGAATATATTCTAATCACAAGTAATCTAAAAGCTCAATACCCTTATCAACACGCTAATGCACAATATGTGTTTCCTTCTCAAACGCTCGAGGAAAAGCATTCGCATTATCTTGACATCGTCATATGTAACCGATCGGATACATCCGCACCCGCGAAGGAACGCCTTTGTAACCGATCGGTTACATGCTGCAGCGAACGTGTTAAGTTCAAATAAATTATGAGAAACTTTTGACAGAACATTGTATTTAAATAAAACGTGCAATACAATGCTCAGTCAGACTAAAGTCATAAAATTTTATAATAACATGAAATGAGCAACGAGCACTGATATATCAATAATTTTGTATATTAAAATATATACGCATGGTTATAAGACAGGAGAGGTCAGAGTGTACTGTATACAATTTAGGAAGATAAAACAATTTCAATTTCGCTTATGGCGCGGTTAAAAAAATCTCTTCTAAATCTGGGAAAGTTTTAAACCAAAAATATCTACAGTGTTCAGTCTTGAGTTTAACCTTGTACTGAATTGAAAATACTTCTCCTAAGGTAATGTAAAGTGCAAGTGGAAGAATGGTGAATGGACTCAAATCGTAGAGTTTTGTAAAATGTGTTTTCTCTTTCTAAGACTCATTTAAAAAAATTTTCATTGATAATAAAGAAATATAATGGTTGTGGTCTCTTGAATTAAGGACATAATAACTGATAAAGTTTTGTTGGATTTAAAAATATTGTACTTAAATTTGTTACATTAAATTATATACTAATTGAGAGATGAGAATTTGTAACTTTTATGTTAATACAGTATAACTAGAATACAGATTTAGTGATTGATTTCTGGGTGCAATATCAAAATTGTTTTTATAGCATATTTTTAATCCTCTTCTTTTAAGCCGAGAAACATAGAAAACACTTGAAAACCTAACTCATATAACTCATTTTCATTCTATAGAAATTTACTTAAAGACCTTTTGTCTGAGTCCAGTAGAAGTTACCAGCATGTTCTAATTCTAGTTACCATTAAATGTTTGGAGAAAAAACATAATATTTGTAATATAGGAAGAAAACTCCTTGAAATGTGTGTTGGATAGAGATAAACAAGCAAAATATGTTTCTTTTACTAACTTTTTTCACCACACAATTCATTAATCAATTAATTGACAATTTACAGGCAAACAACATGTACTAAACAGCTGTGCTGTGAGTCTGTATGCGAACTTTCTTGACGGTGCTCCCGTTACGGGATAACGTAGGAGAGGTCCCGCTGAAGCCTGGGTTCTGGATTCCAAGGCCGTTGTTCGCATTTGCTGGCCTCGGTTTCTTCAAACTCGACCTTAGTGGGCTTCGTGTAATTGAAGCTAGAAAAGATTCAATATCATTAAACATGGGCTTACTATTGCAGTGAATAATAAGTACCTATGGAAAAGAGAGTTCAGATACTCCTAAGTTCCGTTACTCTGTAAATCTGTCAACAACATTTTGTCTAAAAATATACAACTGTTTTTATATTTATACAGTAGACTCGTGTGAACTTAAGTGGACTAAAGATTAAAGTGGACTAAACGTTGTCCGGGTTTGTGAAAATTCCGGTTTATCGGGAAAATAGTAAACATAAGAGAAAGTACAAATAGTTGTAATTTTGTAAGTGGAATAGTTAAAGTAGAGTGAATAACCTCTCATACAATTGTTTGAAACCAATAAATTGTAAGGTGGTGGATCTCTTGAAGCATAGCCTATGACTGTCATATAAGTTTATCAGTTCTACCACTTTTCTTAATTCTATTTTTAGCATTTAACGATCGAGGATTCTGTTTATGTCCTAGTTCAGATTGCGACAAAGATCCCACGGCGAACAGCGGTGTATGTTTTCCTCTGTACCTGTACCATTGAATCTCTCTACCTCCTCATAATTAGACTAATTCGTGTATAGGAGGTCGAAATAGTGGTTCGGATCCAACGTTAAACTGTAGGTCCCTAGATACCATTGGCTGTTGGGCTATTAATTAACAGTTCTGCCTGTGGAGAATGTTGGCCTTAGTCAGTAACAATACTACAAGATCGGGCCAAAATCATCCTACACTCATCTTTTATTCATATTCAGGTTAAAATACCCACTATGTGAGGTCCCTGTCTCAAAATAGTGATAGTGACACCTTTGTCTTTTCAGTGGTAGGGGCTACATATACAAAAACCAATTTTTTTTCAAAAATTGAAAATTGAAAAATTGTACATTTATAATGCATTTTTTTATTTCCACCTAGATGCCTCTCCATAAGTTATCAGTGTTATTCATATTGTTTTCAAGTTTAATGTTACTATTAATGACAAGCCACTATATCCTATAGTCAGTCATCTTAGTCACACAAGGAATATTTTTGTACCTGCAGTGTCGCCACCCGCGGTGGAGCCGTTGGAAGACAACGTGGTGGACAGTGTTGCCATGCTGCCATTAGTGCCCGAGTGGGCATATGGCTTCCCACTGGCGTCCGTCACCGACACGTTCCCGCCTGCGGATAGCACAACAGTTTTTAATTTAGGTAGTTTATATAAAATAAAGTTCTGTGGATTCTTAGAAGCTTTTTAAGGCTTTAGCAAGGGAAAAATTACAACTATGAGTTAGCACTACCTAACTAATGCTTAATTTTTCAAATGGATAATTTTTAATAATAAAAAATTGGACTAACACATTTGCCCAAAATATTGTAAATCTTACTAAATCAACAGTGTCAACCTTTCATGTTTAGATGAGATTTGGCTTTGCACATGGATGAGTGGAACACTTTTAATTGGGGCTGACTATGTACCTGGGTGAGTGGAGCGTTTGTCCCGGAAGCCCGGATTGTTGTAGGTCATGGCGTCAACTCCCGTCGGGTCCCGGGTGGCCATGGTCGGGTCGCCCCCGGCCCGTCGGGCGAACAGCATGTCGTACAGCGCCCCGATGAACAGCAGGAAAGACAGCACTATCAGCACTATCTGTAAACATATCCATCAAACTCTTAACGTTGTTTATTGTGTGGGAATTTTTTTGCAATATTATCAAAAATAAAATGTATAGACGCCAAAATAATTTTTTACTATCAAGTGCCTAGCGGCATAGCATTTGCTTGGAAAAATTATAAAATTATTTTGCTCTAGTTTTTATTTTTCTGTCACATTCTCTGGAATTTAGAGCGCAAAAGGCTTGTTTAATTTCAATATCAACTCAGTTCACTTCCTTCACTTACATCTACAAAGGGCTTGTTAGCTTCACTCACTTATCTTTAGAATTTTTTAATATAAAGGTATTAAACGCTTTTTGGTATGAATTTGTTTACGTAAAATTGAAACTCTCTGTAGAAATTTTAATGTTTTAGTAAGGGAGCAATCCTAAAATCATCATCGATCTTTTTGGTTCAGCAGGATCATCAATCGTCAAGACATGGAAACTGGATCCAAACTTGACTATGGCAAAAATTGTCTAAACTTAAAAAATTTTTATGTGCAAACTTTAACTTCTCATCTAACAAATTTATATCTAGACAAATTAACAAAACACTTAAATACACAACTGCATTCTGTGATGTTTTACGCCATTGTGTTACAGTTAAGTTGTCTTTAATTTATTATATTTATTTATTTGGGAAAACAATTAACAACCACTATGTAGACTGGACAGAAAATTGTTGTTTTGTGTGCAGGGTGATGATATGAAAATTTTAGTCAAATTTTTCTGGGTATTTGTGGTACTGTATTAAGCAAATTTATAAATAGTCTAAGAGAAATTGATCTAGGAGATTACATGTCTTAATCTCAGCAATGAAAATATTATATAAATTGAAAATATTATCTTGGAAATACATATTTTCTGTTATGATAGGAAAGACAACATAATGTTTCAGAAACATCAAATACTGTGGTAGGCAAATTAAATTGAAATAAATATTTTTATTATAAAAATATAGAGCCACAAACTGTATTTTTAAAAGATTTTGTAACATTTGACCTAAGTTCAAACTTACTAATGAACATAATAACCATAAGGGTCAATTGTCTAAAGAAACCAAGATAAATCTGGAGTTAGCGATGTTAACAAACTTCTTAATTTTGCATTAGAATAAAGTTGTTTTGCAACTAAAGAGAAGATAGAAGGGGTGGGTATAATGGCAGGTCAGTGTTAAGATAAACTTTTTATTGTTCCTGTTATCACCACAAGAAGCTTCCACTCCACTTTACTGCTAACAAAGTTTTATGGCTCCTTCCCTGACACAAGACAGTTTACTAACCGAAGAAACAAGTGTACTGTTGCCATTTTTGTGGTAGTTTCTGGATCAATCTTCTACAGTAATGGTTAGGCACAATGAGAGAGGCCATTAGAGAAATGTGTTTTCTACTTGGTCTTATATTTCCATTGCTGGTATTAAGAGATGTAATCTCCAAGATCAATATCCCTTATTTATAAATTTGCTTAATACAGTACAACCAATATTCAGAAAAATTTGACTAAAATTTTGATATCATCACACTGCACGCAAAACAATAATTTTCTGTCCTGTTATTAGTCCGCATAGTCGTTGTTAAATGTTGCCCTAGATAAATAAGTATAATAAATTAAAGACAACGGAAACAAAAATGGCTTGCAGACAACTTTGGAAAGGCAAGATTTTGACATAAGGTTATACCCATCCCCCTCCACCCTTTATCTGCTGTTATATATCAGTTTGATGAAAACTATAAAAGGAAACTATTGAACTTACAAGAATAATAAGATTTTAATTAAGTTTTAAACAACTCATGAAAATTAAAATGACATTTTTTTGCAACATAATAAAAAAGTTTATCACTCAGATCAACAGTGTTTTTGTATGCTTAGTCACAATTTTTGACTCTCTCGTAAAACTCAGTTCCCACAGAAAAAAAACCACTTTTAGTCCTTGTGAGTAAACTACTATCACTTGTAACCTTGTTTTCATGCATTTTTTCATTCATAAATATAAAATCCCTGTGCCTGAGTTAACCATAAGGAAAATAATCCTTCTCCTACCACTGCATGGAAATAATCACATTGCCATACCTGTAAACAGTACGCAAAACAGTTAGTTCCCGCACACTAAATTAAATAGCTATTAAGGTCAGCTATTGTTACAAACCACAACACAGCTGTTGGTCATTGTTGTCATTTAGTAATTTCTGTTTTCTTAGTATTGAGGTTATGTTTGATTGGTTGTTAGTGTGTTCCAACAGAAAAATAAAAAATAACCTATATGTGTATACAATAAACAATTTCATCTGTTGCAATTATGATGGCAGGAAAAATCTTGTGTATATTACAAGCACAAATAGTCATTGCCGCTGTCGAAATGATTGACTCAGCTGACGCTTCATGCAGCCATTTACAGTTCCCAAGCGGCAATGATGTACTTTGCGCTCTAAATACACAAATAGCTATTAAAAGTGGTTACAGAAAAAACTATGATAATAAATACATTGGGAACACTTTTTTGTATGAATTGAGTTAGGTAAAGGTAAAAGTATTCGAATGGTCATAGTTTTATCTGCATGTGAATACTTTTAATTTAAAAAATAAACCATGCAAATTGGTCTAATAAAACTGTCAAACGGACTTTGAAATTATTTTATAAAATGTATTTTTAATGTTTGGATACAATACATACTTGTTTTATGTTCTCATTGATAGTACATACTACTTATAGTAATAAAATATGAAGATAAGTATACAGAGCCAGTTATCAACTTGACTGAGCCAGTTAAAACATTAATCAAATCGATCTCTTTCAATGGATAGCTCTTATTCTGCAAATGGAAAATACACATGGTGTATAAGTGATAAAAACACAAATTTTTCAAAAAATTACTTTGAGCAACAAACACAGTATTGTGTTCACAGTAACTATTTTGTATGGTAAAAAATAAAATATAATTAAAATTTCAATTCAATCTCTTCTGTTCTTAACAAATAATATTAGCAAAAATTCAACAACATAAAATATGTTTAAAAAGAAATCTCTATAATATATTTTTACAAAAGACAGATATAAAAATAGTATAAACTGCACTAACAAGCTTAAGTGCCATTAATGCAGAATTACACTATAAGAAGAAGTCATGAAGAAGACAATTTACTTTTATTGTGTTTATATTGGTGATGTTTATTTGTTATTTTGTTCCAAACGAACACCGCAAATTGTGGTTGAGTAGCAGCTCTCAAGAGGGTGATATTTAAATAAATGGTCTTCCCATTTTATATGTCCTTCTCAAAAAAGTATGTCTAACAAGTGCACCATATACTTTATGTGAATGACCAAATGCGTATTTTAGAAATATTTGTTACATTGTTAGATAAACTAACCTTGTTTTTTTGTTGTTAATTAATTTAACTTGGCCTATTATATATTTTTATATTATCTATTAGCTATAGACCTATCATCTAATTTTTACCCTTGATCTATTGGTTCAATTGTCTTTGACCACACTCTTCGTAAGTTATTTTACTTTCTATAAAAAAATCTAGTTAAAAATATTATGTCCTCAATTTAAAACACACATTTAATGTGTGGGGAAATATCTAAATTTAATGTAAGTACAAATTTTTCTGAATTGTTTTTATAACTTCCCTTAACAATGAAAACTCTTATAAGAAACATAAAAGAATCAAGCAGATATTTTGAAATATTTAAACCAATATATGAAAATTTAATCGGCTAACCTTGTCACAACTGTTCAAAGCGCATAATAAATATAATGCTAATGCCAGTTCATATCAGGCAAGACCTTTAAGAAATACATGAGGCAATATTGACGTTAAAGATTGGCAACAAAAACAACTATATAACCTATATAATTATTTTTTCTCAATTAATCTTTATTCAAGAATAAAATACATCTTAGGGACCCCTTTTAGAATTTACAACATCTGACAAAGTAATGTTTATAAAAGGAAACCACACAACGGCAGGAGCTTATATTTCAATATATGTTGATATTTTTAGACATAATCAGGCCCCTGTTGCCTAGCAAAAGCACTTTTACGCCTGTTCTAAACAAATTTAGTACTTAAAGAACTAATCAAAAGTAAGATTGATGATTAAGAACTTTTTATTCATCCAAACGTATTTAAAAAATACCTAAGTAGTACTGTATGTGTAATCTCAACTGCTGGCTAGGCATAATTTAAGTAGCTTTGGATTCCTGAAAATCTAAAAATAGAGAATATGTGATGCAGTGGTTATAATTCCAGCTAAGCTACTTATGATGGGTGAAGCAGTTACACACCCAAACGCAGTAATCCAGTCATTGTCTACGTCTCTGATCCCTGCAGACTTACACGACACGACCAGACCTACCATTAATTTACACACTTCAAGTAAATGTTTATTTTTATAATATGGTTTTTCAAAAGAGGACTGACTAAATGCTATGCTGTAACAGTGATGGTTAATAATGTAGGGACTATGTAATCAAGAATTACCATAATGGTACAATGGTAATTTAAAATACTTAATTACAGTACTATAATGGTGGAATTACGCACTTTGGATTAAAGTTAGGGAGTTTTGAACCTTTTGCATACTGTAACACTTTTTGATACCATTAACAGAACACAGAACAGCTGATGTATGTATGTTGGGTACTTGCAAAGTACCTTATATAAGTAATCCAATAATGGGTAATGGATACTTATAAGTGGTAAGATTCTTTAATAATTCAAGCTTTTTTATAGGTCAAATGAATGTTGAATGGATTCAAAGGAAAGGGAGGTTTATTAAAATTAAAATTCTTAAAACTAAGTTCTTACCGTAATATAGAAAGACTCTCCTCTATGGACTAAGAAGTCGTTCGCTCGGTCATCTGTTTGTAAAGCAAACAGGCCGGCAGCTGCGATGCTGAACATAGCTAGAAAACAATTTTTTATTAAATTCTAAAAGATGATATTATGTTAAGCATAGAAAAATTAACTAACAAAAACTCTCTAAGCAGGGTATTTGCTTCAAATTTGTCTTTCCCTCTTGAGAATTTTTTTCAATTCGACAGCAGATAAGCCTAGTTCTATTCATGATTTTAGGTCTGTCTATGATATTCTTTTGGTGCTATCGATTCTGATATATTGTGTCAAGGTTTCCAGAACTTTTATGTTGGTATTTAAGTACATGATAAAGCTACTGCAAGTGGTTTTACAGTCTGTCGCAAGACACCGTAGCAAGGGAGTGGGGTTGGGGGCTGAAGCCTTAATTTGTCTATACAGTAAGACCAGCGCTATGCATGTATAACTTTCTATTCCTTCTAACTTTCATTGAATGTATTACTTTTATGTCCTTATTTCTATTATCTTGATTATTGTATTGTTTTTACTTTTCTGACAAATTCATCATTATTTTATATAGGAAGTATTGATATAACAAATCAAATACTCACTGGCCAAGAGCGCCAGCCCCAGTTTGGCGGTGACGGCGGACGTGTACTTCATCACCACCTGGTCCTTGGAGATGATCATCGCCAGCTGGATGACACTGAGGATACAGAACACCGCCAGACACAGGGCTCCCAGCGCCGCCATGTAGCCTGCTATCCTCACAGCCCCTGCCACAAACAACAGCAAAACTTATATTTCTAACTAGGAAAATAATGTAACAATAGAATTAACATCTACAGTAGTAAAAAAGGTTATATGAGCAAAATAAGTGTCTGGAAAAACCATGACAAAATATAATTTACATTTTTTTACTCAGAGTGGAATTAATTAAAATAATTAAAGTTGAGAATCTCTTTTCAGATTATTTAAGAGAGAAAAAAAACAATTAGGGACATAAAGTTGTAAAAATGGAGTTTAAAGGCTTAGTATGTTATATAAATTTTATACTAACAAATGTCAGCAGAATCAAACATTCCATGTAAATTATTCCTAACTTGCGATCAGGCTATTTCAAAAATACCTTCATGCTTGTGGCAGGTAGGGAGTAATTATTTTGGTTTAGAATCATTGTAAAATTAAACCACTGAAATGGTCAGAATCTGGAATTAAAACCACTAGAGGTGAAGGGAGGTGAACCACAAATATGTGAAACAGCAAAACACAATAAACTGCTCATTTCCTTGGTATCACCAAACATATTCTATTGACATTCTGAAAATAAAATTAGTGTAATTAAATACTGTGTTGATTACAAGAATTTTGAATTTTACGTAGGCCTGGGAAAAAACTAAGGCGCATAAGTAAACGGCTTGGTAAAGAAGTGAATACAAAATAGTTTTATACATTTTTTTAAATGCACTCAAGTTACTATTTCAGTGTATTTTTTTTTAATTTTATTGTGTTAACATGTTGGTCTACTGTAATTTGTTTAACACAAAGCTAGGATTATCTCTAAATCTTTTACTTAATTACAGTATATAGTGGTATAACACAATTTTCAAATTTTGTATGTACCGTTAATTATTCCACTCTAATGAAATTTTCACACTATTTATTTTTATGACATCTGTTGGAACTGAATTCTCCTGCTAAAACGGCTAGTTCATTTGTGTGACGTTACCAAATGTGTCGTGGCATCAATGTCATTCTTATGACGTTACCAGCTGTGTCATGGCATCAATGTCATTGTACACGACGTTACCAACTGTGTCATGGCATGATTGTCGTTTGTGTGACGTTAGCAAATGTGTCATGGCATCTATGTCATTTGTATGCCTTTCCCATCAAAGTAGTTTGTGTGACGTTAGCAACTGTATCATGGGATCAATGCCATTTGTATGACGTTACCAACCGTGTCATAGCATCAATGTCGCGTCTCACCGTGTGGCTGGAACCTGGAGACATTGTCCCCGCATTTCGTCCGGCCGTAGAGCAGCTCCTTGCACAGTGTCCATGGTCCGAAGTAGCCCTTCTCCGCCCCCGGGCCGCCTGCAACACCGGACAGATACATTCTAAATATATTATAACAGGAAAAGTAAATAAAAATGAATAATAAGCAACATATTTGGGGGGTTTCTGTTATGATGGTACAGGTTGTGCCAACATAAAACCAAAAGGTAGATTGAGGCATCTCTCGTTGTTTCACACTATTAGCAAGCATAGTAAAACTAATTGGTTTAAATGTGTACAGTATTAACAACAAAGAGTTTCAAATAAGAGTGGAAGCAAAAAATTATATTGGTACATTATTCAAAACAAATATTTTAATATTGTACATTTTAAATAATATTTAGAGGGAACCTTTTAAAATTTTAAGTTTTAGATTAGCCTACTCCATGAGGATAGGGGAGATCAAGCTCTTTGTTATCCAAAGTACAATATATGCTTATAATTTTTAAATTGTAAATAAAAAGCCAAACATAAATTAAAAAGTAGGGACGAATCTTGTAGAAAAGTTTCTTTTGGTAATTTTTAAAGAATATATGAGATAGTACAATACTAACAAACAATAAGATATTCCAATATCTACGTCTGGTTGTGACATTGGTTACGTCTATTTATACATGACAATAATGCAACTCACGGTGGTTTGCATAAATTTTTTACAGTCCTGTTACGGAAGATTCCCATCTTAACGGTAATAATGTGACAATAGAGTCTCATTATTTCTAGGTTTTTATTTTTTTTTATCAGTATACTTCTTAAACGAATAAATTACAGTTAATTGCACGAAAATAGTTCGATGAGAGTTAACCCATTGTTGCCAAACACACTCAGAAATGTATTTTGCACTGTATTACGGTAAACATAATAATAAACGACAACAATGTAAGTAGGAGTGAGTTGGTGAGGGGACAAAATGTTGCAATTTTCATCCGACTATTTTCATGCAACCTATCATGATAACACATCGGGAAATAAATCAATTTATACCAAAATTAAATATTCTAACTGTGTAATAAGCGAAACCACGAAAATAGATTTGAAATTGAGCTTTCAGCTTGAATAACCGTATCTAAAATTGACTTAATTTACATTAGAGGTGTAATTTAATATTTAATACAGCTGGTTCATTGGTCGGAAATATTCATTTAACCTTACTTGGAATCGGACATTCCGTAATTGATATTAAAAGCGCCTTCATTTCCAACGGCGCAGATTGCAGCACGGGCAAGCTCTGATGTGCAACTGCTGGAAATTGCAGGAGCTATACAACATCAAGTATGTTTGTTATAATCGCATATCATCATCTTGATAAAACATTCTCAATTTGGCTTCTATGTAACTGCTAATTCACACTGATGGTACTAAATTAGGTAACAATTAAGTTTAATTATCTAATTTTGATACAGAGGCAGAGGTTTCCAGGAAAAGGGTATAAAAAATAATTTCGGATAAACCAGGATTTATTTGTGTTTTAAAGATGTTCTTTGGAAAAGCTAAATATATCGGTAATCGCTTGGAAACACTTTTCTATTTAAGATATTTTTTAAACTTATACCTAAAACGGACTTGTTAGTAACTTAAAACCCGACGAAGCAAATAAACAAAACTTTGAGAATTATCTTTTGTACTCATTCTCGATGCAGAGGGCACTTCTTTAATGCAAAAATAGTTTACCGCTTAGTGAATAAATAGTCTTATGTTATAAATGAGACACAATGTAGAAATTTGTCTAATATTTGATCTACGTTAAATAATGATACTATCCTACTATAATATTGTAAATGTGAATGTCCTGTTGTTTGTTAGACTTTCACACGAAAAGTACTCAAACTCAACCGACCATTACGAAACTTTGTACACATATTCTTGGAGGTATCATAAGTAAAATAGTATACTTTTTTATTTGAAAAGAATTAATTTTTACGAAAGACTAAAAAATATGTTTAAAACCTGAATATAGATTTTAGTATTTTTTTTATTGGTTGCCAAGAAACATATTTATGCTAATTTTTTAATGGCTACAATGCGAACAAAGCCGAGGGTTAAAGCTAGTCTTCTATATTTCATACATTTTTAACAATTGAATGGCTCCGCCGAAAATCTATGCGACAAAAATACAAATTTCGAGATTTTTAGTGAAAAAGGTTCTAACAGACCTCCCCAACATCGTGGGATATTTTCCGTTGGAAATATTTATATTGGCACCCCTGATTTTAGCTGTCCATTCCGGCGCCAATTTCGGAGGTTCGCGGGATTGTTGGCGAATAAGGTTCTATCAGCCGCGATATGGATCGTCCGCCGGCTGTGCCGCTGTCACCCGGCGACATAAATCGTCTTAATTTTGTTAAAAAAGGAAGTTAAATGTCGGGAAATGGAAAGATTAGAATAAAAAAGAAAGGAGAAACGCCGGATTGCTATTTATATCTGAAACCAAGAAGCCTGTACCAGGAAAATTGCCACCGGGAGCGGTAAGTGGAATAACGTTCTAAGTGATAAGGCCTGATACCTGCTGATTCCTACTCTTATACTTATGTAATTGTCATCTTTTTATAATATTGTTTTCTAATAATTTTGAAAATTAATTTTCTTCTCTAACAAAAATATTTTTAGGACTTAACTATTTTTATTATTATATAACATTTTGAACAATAATATAGTACGTTAAGAAAACGTTTTAAGAAGTATTAACGGTTTGTTCAAGACTTTAATGTTATCTTTTTATAATATTATTCTAATAAAAGTGTTTGATATATTCAATTCATGTTGGTACTCCTACATTCCACGATGAATTTTATCGGCAGAGGCTAAGTCCGGGAAAAACGTTTCAAATGACAGGCGATTGGAACGTTTTACCCCCCAAAAATGCATGAAAATAGTTAAATATCTGATTTTGGTGAGTAAAAGTGTCGCATAATACTACTATACGAGGTTATATATTTAGTTTTAAAAGATTATTGTTAAAAAATAATTCCAACCTAAAAATTACGTAAAATGTTATATAAATCAATCTTCTTTCCGCTTTTTCTCAAAAGTAAGTTTTTGTCGCATATAACGTTTTTCGGCGGAGCCATTCAATTTTTCTCCTACAGACCACGGTCAAACCCGAGTGTAGTGACAAGTTAAATTCCCTGCTTGAGAGAGATCAGCAAAGCTGTGTCCTTCTCCTTGTAATCAAAAGTTTTCATGGGAATCTTTGGAGTGAGCATTTCACACCGGCAAAGGTGTGATTACAACAATAAAGTGTGGTATTGGACATCGGACATCGGACACAGACACAACGCTGGGCGTGGCCGACTCTGCCCCAGCGGCGCAACAATGCACGACACCACAACACGTTGGGGCGATGGGGCTTTGCTGGTAATGGTATAGACCTGGGCCACATACAAAACCTTGTGTGAGACCTGAGCCGAGGGAAGCAACCTTGGAAGTGGTGAAGGAATGGTGAATTAATTGTACCTTCATGTAGTAATCCACTCACACGCTCTTACTGAAAGTGGGGTATAACCGGGTGGCTAAGCTTTAGTGACATGTAGATGTCATGTTTTTATACAGGAAGTTTTAAATAATGTCTCAGTTTATCGTGTGTTTATTTGTTTTTTAATTGCTTCTTTTAAAACTTGATAAGTATTATAGTTTTTTTCTGTGATTTTTTTTTTTTTTAAAGTGCAAGTACCTATGGATTCACCCCACTAGTGGAGTGATACCGGGTACACATTTATGGGAAGTAGAAAAAAACAAAATGTTTAATAGGCCTACAATTTTATTACGAAGTAGGCCCTACACACAATTTAGTCAAAAATAGTATCAAAGATAAGATATTCAGTTAATGTATGAGCGAAAAATCAAATTTTAAATATTTAGATCATATAACATTTATAAATACCATCCGGTTTTACCCCGCGCATCATACCCGGTTTCACCCCACTGGTAGTAACTAACAAAAACTTAACATATTCAGAGTGCTTAAAATGAGATATTGCTTATATCAGTGTAAAGATAAAGACATAGACTACACAATAGTGTAGTCGCATTCACTGAAACTGATGTAGTTTTTCCGTAGTAGGCGATCAACCTGTCCGTAACATTGGGAAACGAAATATCAAAACAAAGAAGCCAGAGTTCAGCTCAGAGACTAATGGCGCAATGTCCGCCACTTCCCCTCTCCAACTACATGTTAATTTCGGCATTTATCGCCAGGTACCAGCAGTTCAAAACCCGACCACATCGTTTGTGCCCAACCACGCGGTTTTACCCACCTCTCCCCTACGTTAAAACATTGAATAATCAAAACTCGATCTTAGATTAGATGAAAGATTTGAAACTTAACTAACGATCTTTGATGCAAAATGGAGTTTGTCGAATTACCTTTCGATATATAGCGGGAAACATTTTAATATTGGAAAATCTGGGGACCAAGCATTTGCTCGGTAAACTTTTAAATTGTAAGACGAGCCAGAGGAGCTCGTTTGCTTCGCTCACTCTACAGGACATTTGAGATTGAACTACTGCTGACAACTACGCGCCCATTATCGAACTAAAAATGTTTAGAATACATTGTAGTTTATTAATAAAACAACTAACAATATAAAATTTTGAATATCACACTGCCCTAGGTATTAAAAGTTCCTTTAAAGTGACATAAAAATTAATTTTTTCGACTAATATTAAAGGCGAAACGGATGATCGAAGTTTAACATTAGTTTTATGTGAATAAAAATTCAAGATGACGGGTTCTGCAGACTCAAGTATAATTAATCCAGAGACGTGTTGAATCACTTCGTGATCACAGTCCAAAAGAATATCGTATGCTTATAACTTCCAAAAATATAATATAACTGTAATATAATACTGTTTAAGTGTATATCGTTCTAAAAGATACGAAACGTTCAAAAGTTAAGAAAATGAATCATGTAAAAAAGTGTGACACAATTAAGTAAAACAATTGACTGTCAACATCCTTTTGATAAGTTACTTGTTCAATAAAGTGTAACTTCCCTGAAAATCGTTCCGATAAAGGTGAATATAAGGAGCTAGAGGATTTTAAGGGTCCCGCTGTTTGGAATTGCCAACAGCCTACACAAATACCACTTGAGATTTAATCGCAAAGTCGGGGATTTGTAACGGCGTATAAAGAGTGAAGTATAAATCGGAAAAGTTTGAATGTAGTCGGCAGACAAACATAACATTCATGCTGATAGAAGTTACTTATTCTGTATGTTTCAAGCGACCGCTTCATGCATACTGTATGAAGTCTATCAACTTTGAAATCTGTTGTTTTCTGTTCAATTTATTTTTATGGCTGATCCACACGGCTTTGAATAAACCTTCAGTCTTACTTTACATAAAAGATAAAATATATCTCTAGTTTACATACATAAATTATGCATAGTTATGTCAATTATGTTTTACTGTCCCTTTCCTGTGTGGACTATTATACAAATTAATTTTTGTGGAATAAGAAACTAATGTTAAAGTCTCATTAAATTCCAATTCAATTGAAGCTTTTAATGCGTGATGGTAGACATAAAAAGACACAAAAACTGGATCTCTAGAGGTAAAAAATAATGGAAATTTAGGATTACATTTTTCTATGAGTAGCGTAGGTATGAGGTTGCATTTGCAGTATTATAAATTTTTCGATGACGTATACCACCATTTATGTTACATACATAATTCACCCCCTATAAGCAATCATGTTGTAATATTTTATAAAGTAGACAATAAAAATGTTTTTCTTTGTGTATCCGATGGTAAAAAATCTTATATTGGATGAAACAATATTAGAGTGTTCTATGCCATTAAATGAAAGAGAAACTTTATTCCTTTTGTTTTTAGCGTGGTATGGTTGATCTTAAAACGATTTTAAGATATTCATTTTCAAGAACAGTCCACAGTATACAAGTTAAGCCCACGCGTGTGTATGATGAGTTGACCCTGCAAGGGATCTATGCCACGTCTGACGACCGCCCCATCTACATTCCCACCCTGGCCACAGCGTGTGGGACACTGACCATTCGATAAGCATCATTAATCATAGGGTGATTTATATGTCGATTGTTCAACAGAGATTACTCCGATGCCGCATTATAGGGTTAATCATAAGTCCACAATGCGCCACCTCTGACTAGCGACGACATTCGCTGAGTTACACTTGTATTTGATGGTAAAATATAAATGATAAAGAATTAATCATTACTGCGTATGATGAAGTTAGAAAATAGAATGACACGTATTACAAGATGCTAATATTTTAAAACGGATGTATTTAAAGACTTCTCTTTTACAGACAAAGACAAAATTAATAATTAAAGATGAATGATAAAACAACAGAACACATTTATCTATAAACGTTGCTTGGAAAATGGTTCATAATTTACGCATGATTAAAGCTTACTGTTTTCTTCCATTCTTTCACGGCTGTTGAAATTCAATTAACTTACTTTGATTTTTAGAGCGGAGTAAATATGGATATAATTTAAATATCGTTCTAAAAGGAAGGGGTTGATAAAAATATAATTTTTTATTGTTCAACAAGTTCAAAGCATCACCTTGTTATAAACGATAAAGTATTCTAAATTGAATCTTCAAAAACCATTTGCTGATTCTGGTTTCCTGGTGTGTTACAGTATTATTTGAACAATGGTAAAATGTTTGAAAATTTCTTTCAATTTTAGATTTGATATTTCTTTATTTTTACGATATTGATAAATTAGACATGTTTTTATATAAATGTGGCAAGTAATTATTGAATATTTCTGTTTACTTTTCAACGAGCAATCATAATACTGTTTACATGAATACCATGTATAAAAGATTATCTGTAAATGCTGTTTAATTAATTCTTCACAACTATTATGGTTAAAATGTTTTATTATTATAACAAATTGATAATGTACTATAAAATGAAACTATAAGAACAGTACGAGACATACATGCCAGTCATTAAGATGATAAACCTGTGTTCAAATTGGTTAAGCGTCCATCGTTGAACCCACACATTTCAGTCACAGTAAGTTATTAATTTGGACTCTTACATTCTCTTGAACCATTTCCATCTCCGATAGTCTCGCCATTCGGTTTATTAGTAACTATTTCGGTTGTAGAATAATTACTTTTCAGATGGGTTGACCCTATCATAGAAAAAGTAAATAGGGTCAACCAACCTAAAGTTACCATAGGTTAACAGCTCTATATTGGTACAAATCAAAATTTAAAATTATTCAACACTAATATACTTTTTAGTTTTTTATTTTTTATTAATAAAAAATAATAATATACTTAATATACTTTTTAGTTTTTTATTTTTTATTAATAAAAAACTAAAAAGTATATTCGTGTTGAATAATTTTAAATTTAAAGTTACGAGCTTCGAACATAATATTTAACATTTATACCTACCCTATGGTTGCAACACTGCTAATTTTAGACTACGGTTAGAATGCTTTTAAAAATTCTGAAAATAATATGGCTGCCCAGGTTTTACAAGTATTTAAATTTGCCATTTTATTAAAACTTTAATTATTATAAAGAGGGAAGGGGATAAAAGGGCACCTCTTAGAACTTCATGCATTGTTTCACCTACTCCCATTTTCCCCTTTATTTATTTTCCCCAAAGTTCGAGAAAAATGGGAAGGTTTTTTAATAAAAGATAAAGACTCAGACTATTTATTTTTTCCCATTTTGAATTTATATTAAGGTATAATGGTTGAAAGTTTATGCAACCTTGATCAAATGGGAACCATTCAAATGAGAACCAGCTCAATATGAATTCAAAACATATAAAAAAATCTAATGAAATACCCCAAGTCTTTATCTTTAATTTGAAACCACTCTCACTTTAATCGGACTTAAAATAAAGGCAAAAAATGAGAGCAGGTGAAGCACTGCACAATGAATTTTTGACCCGCGAGACTTCAGAATGGTTGTGCAACAATGCGAAACGCATTCAGGTAGTAACCGCAACAATATAATCGCTCCATCCCTATATCATAAGATTTTCCCCAAAAAGTGAATAGATTTCTTCACTACGTTATTCAATTCCATTACGATATTATTAATGTTTCATAATTTTTTATATCTTTTAGTCATTTGATATGGTTTGAAAACTGCAAGTAGTATAGTATAAATCACTATAGGGTAGACTATAGTAGTCTACTATTGAAATAAATAAGGGAAACCCTATGACAATGCACATATGTTTTGCTTTTACTGTTTTTGTTACTTTGATGTATCAACGCCAACGATATTTTTAGTGTATTAAACTCCTTTAGAAAAAAACTGTCCCCTTTGTTTAGTAAAAAAATATAAAATATTGGTCATTATGATAAACTTGGCCACTTATTCGACGCTCCGGAAGCAAATCTCGACATCGTTGTGATGCTGGTATTCCGTAAACATTCCCGCTCCAGCAAACAAATTCCAGTTCGGATATTCGAGAAATTGGAGCGATCTTGACGAAATTGTCCGGAATGTGTCTCGTCGTGACGTTGCATATTTCATGAGACTGGCAACCAAACCGCTGCGCTGGCAGCTCAGGACGCTGCGACTGTTTCCTGAACACCTCTGCATACACGCTTATACTGAACTAACTGATTGTAAAGTAGGCTAGTTTACAACTAGAGTGAAACAACACAACTGCATTTATATGTATTGGATTTGTAACCCACAGTGTTAGTGTTTATATGGACGACGTATAAATTGTGAACTTATATAAGAGGAACATAAGAGGAACTGTGAAGTTATAAGTCTACAAAATATTTTTTAATCTATTATGTACATAGCTACGTATAGAGGTAAACAATAACATGAGGCTAAAACGTTTTTTTTATTAATAAACTATTACTAAAATGAATGTTAATTTAATAATTGAATAAACACTTGTAAAAATCAATAGAACTCATGCAAAAAGATCATAATAACAAATACTAAAGCTCCAAATTGAATGAGCAATAGTAAGGCATTTGAAAAATAAAAGTATTTTATATTCAGCATAGTAGGGTCTAAGTGAATCAGCGACAAAAATATTGTAAAGGAAGGATTTTATAGTTTTACGTGAGATCCGGACGAAATGCTTATGTAGGCCTAAAATAGTTGAGTACTCAGCAGAACGTAAAATTATAAATATTTTTGGGGCTATAAAAAATGTGTATTCTGTAGCGTATTAAAACTTGTCCCATATCTTAAGTTTGCTTCTCTGACTTTTAAATAATGGAACTTTATCTTAAATGTGCTTTAAACTCTTTTGGATGTAACTCCGCTCGTAATTCCCGTAACTTTAATTTAAAGGCAGAACATGTTTTAAGAATAACAAAAAAATGGTTATGTATTATCTCTATTATGTATTGTATGTTAATACCTCCTCTAATTATGTTCTGTTTCAAATTGAATTTGTTCACATGTAGTGGAAAGTGGAAGCAACAGGTAGTACGTGATGACAGATAGCGTGCGTAGGCGCTTTACACATAAACATATACACGGCACGCATAGTGTAGGTAGTGTGACGTTGCCATATTGCCGTCCGGTGTTGCCGCTTCTCCCATTGTTGACAACAATGCCGCAGACTTGACAGTTGACCATTGTTGCGCAAGATATTGCACGCTTGGACGATCCACCGTGAATGTCATCGTGTCGCTTTTTTCTTGCAAGGTTGTCAAATCTATACGTAGATCGGCAAACTGATTCGTATAGTAAAGCTGAGCTATTTAAATCCACGAGTCTAATTAATAAAATTTTACAATTTGGAAACATTAAGTTACTTTATCACGAAATGTCTAAGGCCAAAGTATTGTACAGTGTTCTGGGTACGATGCAATGCACCAATATACTATACAGAACCGTATACGTAGGGATAACTTATCCTAATGGGAAAAAGAGAACGCCGCCCTTGAAACACAGATAACATTATCAAGATGTCATTTCCTTTAAAGATTATGATGACAGGTTGAATTAATTGAAACCGGTGACTACAATTATTTTGCAGGAGTTTGTTATGGTTTTGATTTTTTTGTTAACAAATATACTAATTTTGACATTTAGAAAGTGTGCTTCCCGTGACAATGAGGAGAAGTAATCCTAGCATTAGCGCTTTATTTCCCTCTGGTTATCGAGGGAAAAACTAAAATTTTTTAACATGGGATGCCCCTACTTATCCGGGTCTGATTACATCGAATGCACTTAAACAAGTTTAAATAAGAATGTATATTGAAGACACTATCAATAAATACACAAACGTTTGCTTATTCAATGCTACAATCAACAAAACCTGTCTCAAAGAGAAAATGACATTCAGAAATACCAATGAAGGACGAGTGGCAGAGAGATTCGTGAAAGATTTGAATCAGAGAACCAAATAAAATCCTGTAAAAGCAATTAGCTATGTAGAAAGCGTTTTAGAGAGACCAAAAGTACGTTCTTAAAGAATGCAAAATTTTCAGCTGGTGGTGATTTCCAAATTTGTGAGCTTACTTTGATGTCAATTAACAGGTTGATTAGCAGACATGATGGAAAAACAATTATAAATAGTGACCAAGGCCTTTTCAGAACAGAAATGAAGAGACATTTGCAAGTAAGGGGTTATATTATAAATTTGTTACTACAGTATTTCAATTTGCAAATTTGGTACAAGAAAGAAGTTAAGAATATAAAGTTCAATCCGCCATCGAAGTAAAATTTTTCTAATAACGGTAAGCTAAGAACCGGTAGGCTAACAAATCGTCGATTTGAGACAAAAACTAAAATTTTCAACAACAATAAGGGGTACTACTCAGTATTGTTTACATTTTCACTTCAGAAAGTGATAAAAAAGAGGATAAAAAGAGATAAGTGTTGGAGTCACGCACGGCCCATTCGTCATCGTCAGCTGTGACGTCATCCATCCCCTCACCAGCCACTCTGGATGCGGCTGTGTCGCACTCGAGCTGCAAATACCTGTCAAATTGGCCGCCACATCAGTCTTGTGTGGCTTAGAGGGCTCTGGAAATATTTCGTGAAGCAATAAGTACGAAAAACTTGTTTGGAGTTTTTTATTTTTTTTATTTACCTAGCGTCTAGAAAGTCTGTACTGGACTCAACCAGTAGACATTTTCAATGTCTCAGTTATGATTTGAAAGAAAAGGAAAATCTTTAATTTAATTGTAATACACTATTTGGAGAGTAAATTATTGTTCTCCAAAGTGGGTTCAAACAAACAAATGAGCAATATGCAATAAAAAATATTACTTAACTATAGAATTATGGACATTACCTAAATGTTAACACTAAACAGCGAAAGAAAAATGTATACAGCAAATATCGAACTTTATATATCATAATTGTATCAAAATCCATGTACAGTACAAATTTTAGAATTATTTGTTATATTAATAATAATTTCATATTGAAGGATTAAAAGGATATTATAAGCCTTATTTGCCTGATAAAAACTCATTTGAAGACCATTCGAGATAGATGAGAATGCCTTAATAATGGACTTTTACATGAAAGAAAGCATTCTCACGAGTTTTTAGTATCCGTTATAATGGACGCCAGTTAGTTAAAACAACCGACATGTTTTTTGTAGATGATTGTAGAACACTAATTTCATTGTGAAACATTATCTTCAATCTTTTGAACCGTTAGGTTTCTTCAATTACATTAACGAAATTCTCATGGATATGGTGATGATTACTTATGTGTAATGAATACCTTAAAACACTCTTTAATTTGAATATAAAACGACCATTAGTTAACAATTGCTATGGTGAACAAAAAACGGGAAAAGATGGGAATTTTACAGTTTTAAAGCTAAAATTGAACAAAAACAGAATGGGAAAAACTAAAAATTAAAGGCTTCATCTTTGTAGAGTGTAGGCTTAGTAAAGTTTTTCAATAATAAAAGAAAAACAAATATTCCTAATGTAATTTATATATGAATTTTAGTTTTACTTCTTTCAGTATATTGGAGAAGTAGACCTATTATTTTCCCAAAAACATTTTATAACTATAATTTTTGTGGATTAATTGTTTTGGTGCTTCCTAAACCCAACAAAGTATAATTTTACAAGCGGCGTTGGTATAATTGCATCAGATAGGGATACTTTTAGACCCTAGTGGACCCTTGTTGATGGAATTTTGTGAGCACTCTTTGGTGAATAGAATTTGGTGTTGGCCCATTGATGTAGAATTTTCTCGCTTTGTTACAGAAATCGGTCCCTTATTACGCCTAATATCCACATTAACGTTTTTGTCAGTTTATGATTATCTGGGTAGTTTGCCTTAAAACATAAAACAAACAAATTGTTCACTATTTTTATTAAAATTTCATGTTTTTTAATGAGGAACTTAAAAACTATTATTTAAATTCCTGATTTAGGTACTTAAATAACGTTTGTAATATACACGTTTAAGTATTAAAAATATTAGAAAAGATACTTGTAGAATATATTGAAGTATGAAACATCACTAAATATGAAGAAGTGTGACTATCGGCTGACTGGAGCCAGCGACAGATGGCCCTGGCTGCGGCAATGCGACTATAACCGCAACGTGCAGCTTGACACATCGCCTTCTATTGTGGAGGGGCGACGGTGAAGGAAGATAGATAGCGGCGAACAGCCAACCAGACTGGAAATGCCGAATCGTTTTACTCTGGATTGACTGGAGTGTCCGTTATTTATAACGTAACGCTATAACAGTTTTTTTGTTATATAAATCTTATGTCTTATGGATGGAACCTTTTTTAAAGCTGACTATGCCTAGTGTTCCTCTTAAAAGTGACCAACATTTCTTTGTGTTGATATAAATTTTTTTTCTAATATTATAAGTGGGAGAGTGAGCTTGTTTCTTACACAAACAAAAGCTTGTTTGTAATCACACAAAACAACAAGAAAAAGCAAGAATAAAAATATTCGAGATTGTTGTAGACTTATTTTTGGTTTGAAGAAACATCAACAACATCAACAAGTCCTACTGACTTTGTAAGTTCCAATCTTTTTGCTATGGAAACATCTTTTATGAGGCAGATGATAGCTCATCCCAGAACGAGCTTTCCCATCGATAATAAAGGAAATAAAAGCGAGCGAGGCCATGGGTGAAAACTAGTTAGTACATATTTATACCAATACAACACGTTTGTGCAAGTTTTCTCGGCAAATTACAACATTGTGCAAAACATTCGTTAGCAGGGTCAATTAACAAACGCGTCTGGAAATCAACTTTGGATGTTGACATCTGTGTAGTTGTAGCCATGTATTTAATCCGTAAGTTACGCAGTCTTCTAATTAACAGTGTAAGGCATAATTGCATTGATAAATATTTCTAAGTGCCTAAATGAGCTTTTCATCATGACAGTACTTATAAATAAGTATAAGCCAACTTATACCCTTATGAAGACGATTATAAGGAATATGAATTAAACAAGACAAGATAGGTCTGAACGCAGCAACAAGTTTTTTGTTAAATATGAGCTGTGTTGCATATATCCACTTCTTATAAACAAAGCATCAAGTTTACTACAATTCCATCAGTAATATAGATAGACAACGTTGTGTTTGTGTTACTAGGACATATTAAAACAATAACACTCTGGTGAAAAAATAACATCTTTCAAGCAAATAAACTATGTAAAAAATCACCACATTTTTGTTAGATAAAAACGATTGGGTTAGAAATCAAATTGTGTTCAGCAAACGTTAAAGTGCTTTTGGTTATAATGAAGTATCACCGATAAGCCTCGATCTCCCTTTACCGGCACACCCAAAGACAGGAACACCCAACATGTATAACTCACCAACTAAAACTGAAACTCACTGTAAGACTCAAAGATTATCTCAAATGACTGCCCCATGTTCCCTGAAAATTCGATAATTATAGAAAACCACATGTAAAATATCCGATAAAATTATACTGTATATGATTCACTTAAAACATTTGACAAAAGATTTACATACCATGAAATCATATATGACACAGTTCTTGCATGCAGTGTGTCAATAAAAAAGAACAAACAAGAAAATCAGATGACATGCTCTTACCATGCTCCATGCAAAATAAAGCAACTTTGCGATGTTCCTATAATTGAGGTTGCAACTGATAGGATTTGTGGAGGCTTCCACGAATAGTGTTACATTCTGGCGGTTAAATTAAAGGTTGTTTCATTACATTATACTTGGACATATCAATATTAAACAGGCTATGGCAGATGTAAGCTTTAATTCAGCTATTTATTTATTTATTTATTTTCACAACTAATATGAAAACCAGTTTAAAGAGTTAAACTTAATCCTTTAGGTGTTCTTAAAACTAACTTTAAGAATCTAATATCTTATGAGAAAGTAAGCTTCTTTTAATCTGTAGAGAATCTTACTTTACGACCTATTCGCATTTTATAGAGTCTGATAATTAATATTTGTTGTGTTTTAACTTGTACACAATGGACTATAGCCTATGTTATTCCTAATAATTCCTATGACGTTGTGTGAATGTCGTTTTCTTATGTTAATGCAACCCATAAAATAAATTATAGTGTAGACATGACAACAATTGAACTACGCAGTGAATGGTTTTAGACATTTAAAACCGTTAAACACAGACCGAATCATACTGTATGTGCCTGTATACGTGACAATCTATGATATTCTATATCAAACTGTATGGTAAATCACCTAACACCAAATTTATAAATAAACTAAGACTTCAAATGATAAGGATCGAAAAAACCAGTTATTAAATATTCAAACAAATAAAAATCACCTCCAATAAACATGCAAAACGTTTCGACAGCGTTTTAATTGAAAATTTAAGATAAATTAATAACTTGCGACAAATAAACAACGGTTAACCAGGAAAAATGTAAACAAATAAATATATTTAAATACCCAACAAATCAAAAATATGTTCTAAAAGATCAAAGCGCATGGAAATATACGGGTGTGTCAAATTTCTATTCTACTCGGAGAGAGTGTAGCACTCGGAGATGTGAGGTTGAGGGTGAGCGCCGCCCGAGGGCTCAACAGGTGTGACTTATTTAAT
Organism: Neoaliturus tenellus; assembly: GCA_030545055.2. Lineage (NCBI taxonomy): Eukaryota > Metazoa > Arthropoda > Insecta > Hemiptera > Cicadellidae > Neoaliturus > Neoaliturus tenellus. The sequence continues at coordinate 233,084,214 of CM061533.1, forward strand.
ACTTTCATTACTGCTTGTCACTGGAGCACGACCAACCTTAGACATTAAATCACTTCAAAAGTCAAACGTTAAGAGTCATCTTCACCCCTGGGCCAGTAGCCCATAGTTGCGCAGTCGGCAATGTTAACCATACGGCTTTATGCAAAACATGGTATCGCATTCCCCTGTTTCGGACGCAGTTTTTCAACCGATTTTCTTTAAACTTGGTAAGTGTTTAGTTGAATAGTTATACTATGTCGCTCATACCTCGAAATTTTAAAAATTTTACTAAATTTTGAAATATTCCTAAGGAAAATCGAGTTACTTTGCGACGTCCCAAAGAGTAATATTTGTTAAATTTTCAAAATTCCGAGGTATGAGAGACATAGTATAACTATTCAACTAAACGGGGGTGAAGATCTAATGGAATCTAACACCATAAAGTGGCTTGATCAAGTACGATGTATTTTCTTAGGATGGTTCATAAATTGAAGTGATTTTTCGAGTCATCGTACTCATCACCAGTAAATAAATTAAAGATTTAGACACCGTTCTGCTAAGTAACAAAAGGAAATAAGAAGTTAGGGGGTAAGGCATGTGATGTAATTTGAATTGTATTGTTATCCGAAACACAACTATAAATCTAAAAAAACGTTGGAGATTTTATGTCCTTCTGTAAATTATTTATTAGTTAAAGTTTTTTAGGCATAATTGTAAAGTACCTGGGGACCGAGCATTTGCTCGGTAAACTTTAACAATTCTTTGTAGTAATATCAGTAGGCCTAACAGACGGTTTACTGAAATAGTAAGTGAAAAAATCCTTCTTTCAATTCAAAACGAGCTCGTTCGCTTTTCTCACTCGACTTTCATACTCTTTTAATGTAGGCCTAAGGGTGTGCTACACTCTGGTATATATTTGTTGAACTACATGTTAACACAAGGGTTCTACTTCTATGGTCAACAGCTGATTTCATCATTGTTAATAATTCTTTTGATTTTAGAAATTCAATAGCAATTTTACAGATTCCTTAGTTGTGTTTAACCTTTCACTTTACTTTTATCTATCTAAACATGCATTTAATAACCAGTAAAAGAAAAAAAAATTAAATCTAATAAATTGTTTTCATTGTAGTATTAATTGGTAATTTAGTAACTGGCTACAATACAAACCAACATGTTAATATGAATGTTAATTATGTATAAAGAGCTTCAATATTGGTTAATATTATATAAATTTTAAATTAATACACAGGCACCAATATTTTTTAATTTTTATTCACGAGGCCTTTTTCTAGCAAGGCTAGCATCATCAGACGACTCACAAAATTTAATACAATAAAAGTTTCAAAAATATTGGTGACTGTGTATTAGTTTAAAAATTATATAATGAATGTTAATTTTGAATTTATTAAATTTAAATTATTTAAGTTTGGAGAAAATTGTTAGAGCCGTTTTCTAGATCCCTGTGAACATCCATTCATACAATACCTTACTCGTATTAGAGTACTGTATAGGCCTATAAGATTTACAAAATTAAATTAGAAATTACATTTATTTTTTATTCATTATTTTCACCTTTCTTTGTGTAGCTAGGGGTAGGAAGTTATTTTAACTATATCTCAATGTTAAAAATATTACACAAACAATTGTTTTCCATGCCAAAAAACAGTCTAATATTTCACTAGCCAAATGAAAAACAAGGAATAAATCTTCAATTTGTAAAAGGCAAATACATTTAATAAATGGAAGGTACACTCATGGAGCTTTTGGTTTAAGTCAGCAATCAGTATGTGAAAAAATGAGGGTGTAACTTAATAAACGCCCGCTCAGCGGTAACACGTGCATTTTATTGCCTGCGGTCATGTTTTACCCGGCCAGAGCGTGTTACATTGTTACCACGTGTTAGATCCCGTTTGACTTTTGATAAATTGTGTGTACACGGTGTTTATAACGATTTATTTACATTTATGGTTAAAATAACTCGAAACAGAAAAAAATGTAAGGACGAAGAAATGTAATAAAATATTAAGTGAGTGAAATTATTTACTTCAGTAATGCGATAAAAGATATTTGTTTCGTCTTGGTTCATCTATCTATTTCGTCCTAAAAAACCGAATTCATTTTTGTATAATTTGTTTAGCAAGGAGAAAACTAAGTATTTACATTAAATATTTTTTACTACTAGCCATATATATATATAGTTTTTCATATTGTTAAGATTATGACGGTCATTATAAACTTATTGGGAACTTCAAGCACATTTTAAATTTAGCAAAACATTACTGCCGATAAAACTGTCATGTCTCGCATAAAATTTAGAATATAATTTCGGTGAAATCTTAGTAAGGAAAATCTCGTAATAAGAAGTTTAGAAATTTTTATCCATGAAAGCAAAACGTTTGGAATTACATAACCCTTCCTTTAAATTAAAAACAACAATATGTTTGTCTAAACTCCACTATGTCATTAAGATGTTTTAAAGTGTAGATTATGTGAGATAATATGGAGAAATCCGTCCGTCCAGTGATTTGTTTTGCGTTACGACCCTCTTTACTTCGGTTTAAGTGGCTGGGTTTTATTTTGCATTCACAACAATAAACAGTTTAATGACTCGATAAAAAATTACCTGAAAAAGAAGAAAAAGTACGTTTGTTACGTTACTACCCAACACAAAACCTTCTGACTAGTAAAAGTCGTTGCCTACAGCATAAATCTGATTTATGGAGACTTAAATGCCAGGGGGTCCGGAAGCCTCCTGATCTTCGTGATGTGAAAGCAGCAGCAGTTCTGTATGAGCGTAGGTTGGGGGGGGGGGGGGTGTTTTGGTTGTTACGAAAGTCGAGGTCGACGTCCTGCGAGTTCTCTGGGTCAGTCCACGCGCTCCTGGAGCTGGAGTGAATGTCAGAGAGCTCTGATGCGTAGAGCCTGGAGGCTACGAAAGACTCCGGCACGTGGGTGCGATGCCTGGATGGTATGGGAGAGGGCTGCGGGTGTTGATGGTTGAGTTGAGGTTTACAGCTTTTCTTCAAGTGTTGACAAGTGTCTTTATCCCATTGGGATCATATTGCATAATATTAGTTGTTCGATGAATGAATCATTCAATTACGCGAGGAAGTAATACATAGATTAGTCATCGTCAAGGGGTTGCACAAGATATTTCAAATCTTTGTCGATGTTAACTTAATAAATGAAATCAAGAATAAATGGTTGGTACAATGTTACAATATCCAACTGCGTAAGAACATTAACTGGCTGGGTAGCTGAGTAGTTATAGTGCTCGCCTTTGCATCGAAAGGTTGCCCGTTCGATCCTGAGGAAAGTTAGTAGCTTTTTAAAGGATCGATTCCGGACCCCGTTGTTATTTATCATTGGGCTATTAATTAATGATGCTTTCTAACAACTGGTCGATGTTATAGTAACAAGACTGGGGTTTGGACTGTTCCCCGTCAAAACGTTAAAAAATGCCACTGGCGTGTATAGACACAAAATAAACATTGAAAAGTATAACACATACAAATATCTTTTGATTCTATTGATTTTTATAAATCATATACGTCACTTTAGCATTTTAGAACGTGATACAAAAAGTTAATATCTTATGTGTGCACTATTTTTTCGAAAATCTCCTATGATTACTTAGGATTTATTAGGAATCGTATAGGTTTTAGTATTAGGATTAAAATTAAGGTTTGCTCTGCCTAGGGGCAGATGCTAGGGTTAGCAGGATTTAACTTTACAGCAGCAACATAAACTGGGATAAAGGTTTATAACTCACAAGAGAAGCAATATTTACTTTCAGCGTTAAGTTTTAAACTCATTTTGAAACGATAAAAATGCACAGTAAACGAGTAATTTTGGATTGGTGTTTAGTCTTAGGCATAATATGGGAAATTAGTTAGTATTGAACATTTCTTTACTTTAATGTCAGAAAAAGAGTTTAGTTTAACAAATAATCTCAACTTTAATATACCTGTGTTATTTATTTTTCCTCTCTTTCAGTTATTAAATTACAGTATTTCATTACTTTCATCACCCTTGTAAAATGGTGTATTACCGTACTTTAATTGCAGGTGCTTAAAAATGCCGTTTAAGTAATTTAAAGACGTTGAACTTTGCACTCTGATGTACTCAAATTGCGTGATGGATATTTTAAGATTGGTTATAATTTGCAATCTAATAGAGGTTACTGTAATTTGTCATTTTTCTATGTAACCCACTTCCAGTTGAAGTGTAGCTAAAAGAAATTTCTAAAAGCAATTAAACCCTGCGGGCAGCAACCGTGTCGAGATAACAGGTAATAAATTGGAGCTCATTGAAAAGCCAAAAACCTGTTAGGTATTTAATTTACATAGAGGAATCCCGCAAGGCCGGAAGCAGGCTGCCAGAGGCTTCACGCCGACATGTGGGCCGGAAGTGCGTCATCAGGTACAAGTGGAGCGGCGGCTTCCGGAGGCACGTACCACAATTGGGCACCGCAGAGCATCCTAACGGCGGCAGGAGGAAGCTTTAGGAGTTAACCCGTCTGGGAGTAATCGGCTGGAACAATGAGGGAAGCTTGTGCTCGGTAAAGGTCAGTGGAACAAGATGAGTGAATGTCAGCTGCCAATGGGACATTCACGTAGGCCTACGACTTGAGACGAATAAATAAATAGATGAATAGGCTGGATAGGTGAAAGATGGGTGAAGGAGGAAGGCGTGTCTGAGAACCATGCCATGTGAATTGACACCTCAGGAATCCGTGGTCATTCGTTGGATCCCATTAGGAAATTCACCGAGACTGTGAATTTCTCGTAAACTGCTCTATCGACCCACTTCTTTCTTAAAAAAAAAAAAAAAAAAAAAAAAAATGGTAAGCAAAATTCAAAGATTTGTAGTATTAATTTCTTACTTTACTAAGTCTTAAACCTATATCATTTTTTTATTTTTTTATTCTGTATTCATAGTATAAACAATAACATATACAAGAATTAACCATCAATAACTCGATGGTACATGCATAAGTAGGAGTAAAAAGTGTAATTTTATTACATTTTTAGATAACTTCAAACTATGGGCAATTCATATTCATAAAGTTTTATTTGAAAAAAAGCTTTTGAAGTGGCGAATTTGTTTGTAATAAATCCGCAACAGCAGCAGGTTATGGAGAGCAAGGACGGGGTATGAATTATTGAGGCCAGCGGAAGCGCGTACAATATGGCCCCATGGCGTACGGTCACGTAGTAAAATTGCCTATTCAACCCGTGATTTATAAACATAGTTTGGCCATCGCTCAATAGCTCAGTAGTTTATTATTTTAAAATAGGCCTAAGTTTTTGGAGATAAAATCTAATGGGATCGTTATTAATTAAAAATACAACATTGTGAACGTTAAAAAAGTTTGGGTTTCCTTGAATATATCCTAGGCTAATATGTTTCATAGAAACCTTAGTGAAATTGTATTACTCAACAAAAACCAATTTTCCTTTTAATATAATTAAAACCTATTTGTTCATGGATTAAAATCAAATAATAATATGATACATGCTTTAACCCCTTTGAAATGTATAAAAATGTAGGATTTTTTGTAAAATAACAACATGCGTGTACCGTTTAAAATTCTGCTCATACACATTAAAAAACATTTTTAATCCTCTTTAAACTCAATTTTGTACTATTTATGATGTTTACTGCACATGGTAAAATGAGGAATATAAAGAAAACATATACAAGTACAGTATATTACAGTATTATCAAGAAGTCTCTGGAACAATACAAATATTGAATTATTTTAAGGAACATGGAAGATAGACTCAAAATTATTTGGAGAAGTTAGTGAGAGAGAATGTTTATTTTCAGCTCTAAAAGCTGCGACGCCTAAACTGAACTGAAGAGCACTTTCACATGAGCACGCCTAATGGTGGAGGGGGAGAATCCTCAACACTACGGTAATCCAACAAGTCCTGGTGATTTTGGGATGAAATCCGATGACTTGGACTTTCTTGTTAAAAGTGAACTTGTTTAATACTGGTTTTGCCCAATTTATACTAAGTTATTATTGAGTAATATACTAAGGTAAATGTGTTGCTTTATTTATTTTATTAATGAGGATGTTTTAATGTTCATGTAAGATTTCTTTACTATTACGTAATTACGGTAAAATCATGTGCATACTTTACTCACTCTTTTAAAGGAATGTTTACTCTGAAAGATCCTCAGTTCATACCTGAAAACAAAAATAATTGTTAATTGAATATAGTCAGAGGTAACAAATAAAGAGAAAGTTCATGCTATGGACATAGTAGAGGGTGGTTTAAACATCTGATTTATTATTATTTTATATGATTATTATCTTATATTATATCTTATCCTCTAAAACAAGCCAGGTTTGCAATTTTTTTCTGTCAAATGATTTTCTATTTTTTATTTTATTTTTTTTTTTTTTGTGGCAAAACCCCCATGTTTTGCCACCAGGAATCGATAAACGTCGGTCACATGGCTGGGAAAAATCCGGTTTTCGCCATAGAGCCCTTCGAAGTTAATATGTTATCCTAATTGATTTTTTTTGTAGGTACTAGTTTGAACAGAAAAATCAGCTGATAATTGTAGATCAATCCCAATATGGGTGACATATTTAACCCACGGTCCAAAAAAAATTCATACCAAAGTGCCCGTATTTGCTTGGAGAGTGAGCGAAGCGAGCGAGCTCGTTCAAAAAAGAAAGAGGGCGAGTGAGTGGAGCGATAACGAGCTTTGTCTAAGGAAGAAGATTTTTCCGAGCATAAGCAAGGTCACCTTGGTACTAGTCTTTAAAAAACTGTCAGAATTTTTAGCATTAAAATAGTCTTGGAAAAATAATAAATATTAACTATCATAACATGTCCTATAAATTTTAGTATTAATAGTATAAGTACTGGGTTAACCGAGCCTTGCTCGTTGGTTTCAATTGACTTTGTTGTTATAGTATTGGTAATCAGACCTTGAAGTTTACACAAACTATACCTTTTCACAGGTGACAGCTGTTTCAAACCAATGCTTGAAAGCAATGTATGGTTTCGAATCACCGTGCTTGAAAGTAGCATTCTTTTACTTTTGTTTACCTTTCGTTGTTATTCCGTTGCCTTGATTGCACCCCATAAGACCAATGTTAAAAAAATTACACTTCTAAACTATGTTTTTGACAAAAAACAATTATTCTTAAGGTTGAGGCTGTTTATAAACTTATTTTTGGATCAAAACACTACCTGCTAGATTTCGAGATCGTAGGAAATACATTGCTTTACATAGTTTTCGTATTATAGTATAGGATATAACTGAACGAATATTAAAATAATGATACTATGGCAGCGGTTTATGAACTTTTGTAAGTTGCATTTATAACGATTATCATCCATTATGAATGTGTACGTATTGGAGAAAGGACTCAGAGATAATTCATGTTTGGAAGGGTAATATGAACACGCTGCCGACTGGTCTGGAATATGTTAATAAAGACCAGCCCCCGCCATGTTGACAAGTTAAAACTCAATAAACTCGCAAAGTTGAAATGTCCTTCAGAGCTGTGCCGCATTTAAACTACATACTTTGCTGGGTTGATTATAATATTTGAATATTTTTTCATGGGCTAAAAGGGTTATAATTAAGTTGTTAAAGTGGTTATGTGTTTTACAAAATTAATCCAAACATTTCCCAGTTCAGTAGGTACATTTTGAAATACTGTACCACTATTATTATCTTCTCATGGGTAACCATTATTTACTAAACATTCACAAAAGTTATTAGTATTCAAATTGAACACATATTAATTTTAAAAGTCTTTTTTGCAAAAAAAAAAATCGTGTAAACTTTGACTAAACAGTAACTACCTAAAAGTATAATAAAACGCAGTAAAAATGAACTAAAACCCGTCATTATTTTGTATAATAACATAGAAATATAAAAAGTTAACATTTTAATTTTTTGCAGTCCCTATACAATATTACTTAAATGTTAGAGTCAGATAGTTTTGACGCAATTTTATGAATGAACGAATTTTTATGAAGAAATTAATCTCCCACTATAATAAGCTAAAACACATAAAAGTCCCTGAGGAATAAGAGTAATTTTCTTTCTTTCATTGCCAAGATTGGAAAGGGTGTTTGGGCTGAATAAAAGAAAATAGGCCTATTTAATTAATAAGGACCTTGTAATACCATATATCAAGGCTTACATATTTGAAGAGAGTTCGATGAGTAAAAAGACATATAAGCATCTGAACCGTGTCGTAACATCTTGTCCCAGGTAACATTTTGTCCCAGTAACATTTTGTCCTAAATTCCTCAGATGCCCAACTCTCTACCTGCTCCCTAGTAACATTCTGTCCCAAGAACCTTTAAAAACCTACTAACTTTTCACAGGATCGAATCGGCAACCTTTGTATGCAAAGCAAGCACTATAATCACTCAGCTACCCAGCCAGTTTAGCTTCTTCAAAGTTGTTGACTTAAACCTTTGAGATAAAGTTTTTCATTAATTATAATTTCGAGGGAAACACGATTTGTTTTGAGACATCATTTGTTTATTTGTTTAGTCGAAAAAATTTGTTTTGAAAATAGTTGGCGTGAATAACATTAATGCATACTTTAAATATTCGGTGCGATACACATTACTCAAGGATATCATGAATCAGTTGCGATAATGTAAAAAAATATATTAAGTTCCAGGGATTTTGGACAAAATCAAGTTGAATTAATATTGTAGTCATAATTTCAAGAACATTTTGTAACCGAGTCTCTAAGGGATCAAAACAAGTCGAACATATAGAGTACCTCAGGGACTTGTTAGGAAAACGGCCAGGTTGTTAGGGCAGAGTTTCCTCAGAACCAGCGCACAAGAAAATATTTTATTTAAACGTTTTTGACCAATTTTGTCTACGCGTATCATTCACGTATTAGACATAACGAATTATATATTGTAATGCCAATTAAAAGTGAAATGACTTCTAATACTTCAAACGAAATTATTATGTGCAATATAAAGTAATAAAACAATTCAGTATAAATATTTGAAAATGTATGTACAAATATTAATACTGCAGGGTCAAAATTATAATAAATGTCAGGCATTACAGAAGTAATTTGTTGTCTCATACAACAAAGTAATTATATTAATTAACTTTTTTTGTTAATTATTTATAATATATTAAAAATATAAAAAATAAGTCGGTTACGATATATAATTTAGTACAGGTATTTTTTGCAATTTTGAAACGTGACGTCAAAACATCTGCTAGAAACAGTGTAATTTTCTATATTTAGTAAATAAATTAAACAAAAATAAAAACAATTATGCAACTGTGATACCTTAAAACAATGCAACTGTGAACCTTGAACAGTGTGGCAAAGAATTATCAATTTGATATTTTAAACCCATCAATCACTTATTCAACAAATCTCGAGGTGAGCTATATTACCTGAATCAAGAATATTTCAGCTGCCACCTTAAGACCGATACAGTAAGGCCAAAGTGGTAGAGGAGAAGCACGTACAATAATAAGCCATTCAACCCCCTCCCCCCACCATCTTCATCGCACCTGTCAGAAAAGCCAGAAGATCCTTTCCCTGGCATGATCATGAACAAGCTAATCATTCTCTGGGCTAAATAATATCAGTCATCGCTCAGGAGAGCACAGAAGGGGGGTTTGCTGGAAAATTCAAATTCCATGCAAGCAAATGAAAAAGGGTTGTTGGCTCTTTACGTTATCGAAAATGCTTAATTTCTGAAATAAGTGGTTTTATGAAACAACTGCAAATTTTCAACAGGTTGGTCTTTAAAAATGTACGTAATAAACATGTTTTACGTAGGAAAATAACCACGACTACGTTGTGGTAGTCGTCATAAACCTTTGATGATGAACCATTTTTAAGGTGAAAAATGATATAAGCCAATTTCATTGCCATAAAAATTATTAAGTTTGTATACGATTGAACGATTGATAAACCAAACGTCAGCAAATACAATTACATTGATGATAAGGTAGAATAATTTAAATTACAAATATAAGTCAACGTAAAATATAAAAATATAATGAACGTTTATATATACAATATTTACACTGACTTTCAAGGTCATAAAACAATACTTCTTTGTAAACATAGAATGTTTAAAACTCAAAAGGACACGTTTAGGTAAAAGCTCTTCAGAAAAACATTTGTTTAGAACAGAGCGGCAGATTTTTATCCCGGATTTAGTGAAACTCGTCGCTCCAGCTTGTTTGGGAAGATATTTTTCAGCTACCAATGTGACATGACCCCTGAACTTTATAATCATCAATCCAGAGGCCTTAAAAATGATTTTTGTAAACCTAAAAGTTCAGTTGTAAAATCACACTTTTTTATAAGTGGTTTTATTTTGGTTTACAGTTAAACATTTACTAAAACATCTTTGCATTTAGGCTACTCCGTTAAAATATAATCTTATAATCCAGTAAATTTGTATTCAAAAGTTCCCCTCGCTAGAAAAAATTGGGGTAGTTTTGATTTCTTTTGTTTCTTATGTTTTTTGGGGTGCTGAATCCGAATCTGAGGTTTGCTAACAAAATTTCTTGACGGAACATTGTCAAAAATGGAAATAATGTGAAACATTTTAATTTTTTTGTAATTTTTTGCTTATAACTCAAGAACTATTAACTTTTCGTAAATAATGTATATTATAAAAATTAAAGTACACAAAATTTGCTACAAAATGCACATGCTATTTGTTATTCTCCGATGAACCGTTTGGGCTCCAGGGCTGTTTGAATATTGGAGTTTTAGCGAATTTACCTATAGGGAATACGCTCTTACGGTAGTAGTCACGGTAAGACCTAAGACCGGGACCATGTTACATTTTCGTGTTAAGGTCCCCCAAAGCCAAAAACGCCGTCCATTCAAACTGATATATATGTATATATATATTATACATGTATATATGTATATGTCAGTTAACACGATAACTTTTGAATCAAAACTCCGATTTTTATAAAATTTGGTACAGGGGTGTAAGGCAGCATTTACTTGATCGAGTTCGCAAACCAGAATGTTCGGACAACATTAACGGGGTTTTATGGGGTTTTAAATGGGCTACCTTTTGGTTTTTGGCTTTTTTTAACCTTAGTTTATAAAATTCAACAAATTTAACCTAAACTATTTAAAAGAGCTAAAAAAAACAAACAATTTAGTATTTTGAATTTTTTATTTAGCTTATATGGTTATGGAGAAAATCCAAATATAAGTTTTCCATGGTTTTCTTATGGGAAATCAACAAAACCCTCTATCTTGCTTATTTATTGACATATATTTATAAAATTGTTTATGTGCATTCATTAGAAAAGGTATATCCTTTATTTACTTGCAAAATCCATATGGCGACAGACCTATATACTTTCCCCCATCAGGTTTATGGTGAAAAAATAACAGAAATTGATCAAATTTGGTATGCACATTCGTTATGCAAGTTTTAACTTATATTTCCTTACAAACCCATATGGTAATACCCCCCGTCGCAGCAGACCTGCGTACTACTTAGCGAATTTCTAAATTAGTGATATTAATTTTGACTAGGCCTAGATGAACCCGTAAACAAAATTTCATTACGTGCTCATAAATAGGGATATAAATGACTATTCTCCTAATGATACACATTGTAAAAGAGTATGTAGGTATGCCGCCACGGGGAACACTAAAAGTAGGATTTTAGCGTAAAAAAAATATTTCGACCATATTTCGACCATATGAAGATGTATACTAAGTTTCATCAATCTCTGTCTATAAGTAAAAGAGTTTTCCTTTTCTCAATATGATTTACATGGGAAAAGAGTATGCAGGTTTGCTGCCATGATAAGAACAAAAACCAAGATTTTTTAACATAAATGGTTGAATCACAACCTAATGAAGCTAAATACCAAGTTTCTTCCAAAAATATTGGTTAATAAGTGAAATATTAACACATCCTTATTCTCCATAAGATTAACATTGGAGCCCCAAAATGCAATGTACTGTTTTTAGACTTTTTAATATCTCAGTAACCAAATGAGATAGAGCAAAGCTTAAAAATACTAAGTTGTGTGTTTTTTTGAGCTAAATCCAATGGTGAAAATAAAAATTAAATATTTTAAAAATTATTGATGAAAAATGCAAAAAACCCATTTTTGGGGTACAAAACCCCCCAAAACTACCCCTTCCGGTAGGTCGATCATTCTGGTTTGCAAACTCGATCAAGTAAATGCTGCCTTACACCCCTGTACCAAATTTGATCAAAATATATGATCGGAGTTTCGGTTCAAAAGTTATCGTGTTCACTGACATATACATATAATATATATATACATATATATCAGTTTGAATGAACAGTGTTTTTGGCTTTGGGGGACCTCAACACGAAAAAGTAACATGGTCCCGGTCTTAGGTCTTACCGTGACTACTACCGTAAGAGCGTATTCCCTAGAGGTAACTTCGCTAAAACTCCAATATTCAAACAGCCCTGGAGCCCAAACGGTTCATCGGAGAATAACAAATAGGGGATGCATTTTGTAGCAAATTTTGTGTACTTTAATTTTTATAATATACATTATTTACGAAAAGTAAATAGTTCTTGAGTTATAAGCAAAAAAGTACAAAAAAAGAAAAAATTTTCACATTTTTTCCATTTTTGACAAAGTTCCGTCAAGAAATTTTGTTAGCAAACCTCAGATTCGGATTCAGCACCCCAAAAAACATAAGAAACAACAGAAATCAAAACTACCCCAATTTTTTCCTATGGTAAACACTAATTGACTGCATTATTAAATATTTGCAGGATTAAAAAAGTAAAACACAAAGACCAACAATAAATCTTCTCAAGAAAGGCTCGCTTTCTTTGAAAACTAGGATTAATTATAAGGACTTCCGAGTTCTTTTCATTTACAGCTAATGAGATCTTATAGAATGTTGTTAACTATAGAATTTTTTTTATATTTTTAAGCTATGATTAAAATCTTAAAATTTTGCTAAATCGTCTATTATAATTAACAAACAAACAATAAACTTGTGCCAACAAATTTCAGTTCGTTAAAACTGTTAAAATAGTGACAAATTACTAACTGGTGACCCTCACAGAAAAATATTTGTTAATAATTAACTTATTGAAGAAATAAAAAATATCAGTTGTGGTTAGAGAATAATGGCTACATAAAAAAATAAGGAACTGAAAATTGCCGTTTTCTGTTTGTATTTAAAACATACACTAAGTGCGTTTGACAATATATTCACTACATTTCACGTATTGTTTAGTAGTTCACAGTTTATTTTTTGAAATTTATAGCCAGACAGAACTTTTTGCAACGATTTGATCTACAGGGTGGTTGAAAAGTAACTTGCCCCCCCCCCTTAACTTTTTAACTATTTGAGATATTTGAAATCGGTTTGCGGCAATCTTCTTAGATATAAAGGGCTACAATATTTGTGGTTAGTTAGTAAAAAAGACCCCTCACATCCAAGAAGGTTGCCACAAACGAATTTCAAATATCTCAAATAGTTAAAAAAGTCAAGGGGGTGCAAGTTACTTTTCAACCACCGTGTATAATAAATTGTAACTAAATTAATCGTTAAAAGGATCAATTTGAAAGTTAAATATGAATAAAGGATTTTCGAACATTCATCATGACCTCGTATTCACAAGCGTTAAACCTAAAATTCAATAATTTACAAAGTGTCTGAAATACGTTCGGTTTGTCATTAACTTGTTATGTTTTAATTTTCAATACTACTTCACTCTTTTAGTCTAGTTTACAAATAACTTTAATTTCAAAGCTTACGCTGTATGGTTTGCGCTATCTGAACCTTTGAATTTTACTTAGAAATAAAAATGTCAGTTCACCACAGCCAATATAACATTTTATCAACACATATTTACAAAAGATTTTACTATTTATGAGAAATTGACATTTATTTTACTCTTTGTATACAGTTTTTCTATGGATAGAACAATAAAACTGAGCAAAAATAAATCACGATCAAAGAAAAACTCATATAAATTTTAATTAGCAAGCAATATAATTGAGTTAAAGAGCTCGCGAGTCGGAAACGGAATCTCAGTGATAAAACGGAACAGGAAATCATAAAACTTTTAAGAGACGTCTGCTTTCTTTGAAAACTAGATTTTATTGTTCTGAAAGATTTGAGTTATTATATATTTAAAAATATCCTAAATATTACAACTAAACCATCATCAATATGTGGTCATGAGTAGTCATCAGTAGTAATGAGTATCACTGTATTACGTTTGCTACGCAGAGTGCTATCGTGACTGAGCCACATTGAAACAGGTTGATATCGTAATGTTTAACCATATCTATCCAGCGCAAGTGTTGATTTAAACGTATCATACATTCGTTAAATCAATGTAACATTATAATTCGAAGACATGCAGAGAAGTAATACGGCAATATACATGGCACCGCTATGAATATGATTCAATCAACCCTAGAGAATGTAATACAGATGTAACAATAATTTTAAAATCTGGTTCGTTAAAAAACTACTTCCTGCACTATTACACAAAAGTTATGCCCTGTTCTTGCTGCGTACAGTATGAAACAAGCGGAAAATGTGTCACGATATTTCTGGGCTTTACTGTTTAATCTGGCAGTTAGTGAATATATTATGTCAACCCGGAGTTGGTGTTTGGACTGTGTTACTGCAAGCATAATACGAGCACAACCTACTTGTGTACCTAACTTTCCCAGAGACTTGATGGAAATGTAATGTTTTTTTACCTCGTATGTTTTTCATAATAATGCATAGTTTATGTTAATAATATGGCATGACATAAGTTTTATGATTATATGTTTTTCAGCAAGAATTGACATTTATTTTTAGTTGTATTTATCAAGTTTTTTAAAGGCAGAACAAACATTTTAATTGGTAAAAAAACAGCTATCCAAGTGTAAGTATATTCGGTAATGTATAGTTTTTGTAAATAATATACGGAGTTTATTATGCGTTTAAGTGTAATATCAAATGGATAGGATAAGGTAAAATAAAAAATACCGTATAGTTTATAAGACTATTATTACCTAAATAAGTAAAATTTAGGTAAGTACATTAAAAAAGTATATAAAATTTTATTTGCTACAAAGCATGGAAATTCAGTACCATTACGTAAAATATGAAATTGAAGATGGAAAAGAAAATAAAGTAATAACTTGTTCGAGCTTTATAAAATAGCAATATGATATTTTAATTTACATGATTAAGGCAATATTAATTTGTATTATAAAAAAATTACTGTATAATATTGATTCCAGACAAGAGATGTATAAAAAAAAAAAAAAAAAAAAAATATAAAAAGACAATTGTTGCTAGCGCTAATAAGCCAGTAAGTGTAGACAGCTCTGGGATTCGTTAGGCCCTCAGTTGCGTTTTCCCCCAAGTAATCAACAAATCAATACTAAAAAAATCAATCCACTGTCCATATTTCATTCTTCGATACAATATACTGGGTGTCTTTAAAGTCCGTCACCAAACTTCAAATAAGACTAATGAGTTAAAATAAGCAAAAAAGTGAAGGTATGTCCTGATATGCACATTTACCCAGATATCTGAATATTCGTTTTTCCACTAAATAATTTTCATTTCGGTACGTATTTGTTGTAGGAACTTAATATTTGCAATGGACCTTTTTAGCATCAGTGTCCATTTCCATGATAAAAATGATTTTTTATATGTATATCTTAAAAATAACGACATTTAAAACTTTTAAATTCAAATATCCTAAAACCAATTTTATAACAATTTTAGAAGAGACAAAAAAGGCCAGGTTTGTGAGGATTTGACAACAAACAACGGAGTAATAGGTATTTTTTCAGTAGAGAAACATTGATTCTGCATTCTAATTAATGCGAATTAAGTTTATTTTAATATAATAATCACAATACAGCGAGCTATCCGAACCTTACAAACTTGGTATCATTGGTAAATTCGTCAACTTTTTTGTCTCTTTTAATTTTTTTATTAAAATTGCCGGTATTTTAAGTCATTTGAGTTAAAAATTTAAAATAGCTGCAATGTTTAAAATTTACATCGAAAAAAATTTTTGTCTGTGAAAATGGATATTTTATAGTAATGGTTTTTGCCAAATATGGAGTTCCTACATCAATCCGTCACTGAAACAAAATTCTGAAGTTTGGTGATGGACTTTGAAGACAACCTGTATAAGTAATTACTTAAATTAACCATCGATAACTATATATATTTCTTCAGTAAATATATTGAAATGGGTTTAAGTTAAACAGCGTTATGTTCTTTGTTCCATACACAATGCTGAATTCATAATGAAATGTGCATATCTTCTCTTGTACTTATTCTCTTGTAATCAAGGGGGTCGGAAAAGCTGGATCTTTTGGTGTGGTGTTTGACAAGTCTGGGAACAGTCTGGGGACAAGTCTGGTAGTGGCAATAAAGAAGTGCGGAAAAAAGGATCCAGAGAGGAAGAAAAGTAACAAGAGCTTTCAGTTATGTTTTGTGGGTTAAAGTTGTATCAAAGAAAACGAAGAAAAGAATTTATAAGTCTATGGTGCAGAGTGTGGTGCAGCTAGTTCTGTATGGGGTCAGAAGTCTGGGATTTGAAGCTAAAGAGCACGGGAAAATTGTAGTCACAGAAATGGATGTGCTCAGGAAGATTTGTAGGAAGAAAAGGTTGAACAGAGTGATAAACGAAGTTATAAGAGGAGAAATGGTAGTTGACGAGGACTTAGTAGGTGAAGTACAAAAGAAGCTGTTGGTATGGTTGGGATTTGAGCCGTATAGAGGAGGACCGACTCCCATGGCAAGTCCTAGCATGGGTTCCACCGTGGAAGAGAAAGAGAGGACGACCCAGACTCAGTTGGCATCTGGGGATACACAGGCCATGGCGACGAGGGGGCTTCAAGTCGGTGACTGCTTGTGCCAAAAGAAAGTTGTAGAAGGCGGAGGGATGGCGCGGCGCGAGGTGTACAAATCCACAACTAGTGTTGTAAAATTAGTCGGGAAAAATGAAATAATTTTTGGAAAGCCAATTTATTTTAAAATGTGTTCTATGGCATCCCCTGACCTTCCTCCGAAAAGTCCCCAGAAATCCCATATGAGGATCACGCTTAAAAATGAGAGGTTGGCCCATAAGGAGTTATATTAAAATTTGATATTAAGCATACTGAATTTAAATACATTCCAGAAGGTTTATACATATCAAATTAAAGGTCATAAAATGTAGAATAAAATGCCGTAAACTCGACCTCAATAACTGTCGGGAGTAAAATTCCAGGCGTTCAAAGTTTAGAATAAAATAATATTATCAACATTTTGAAATGCAATAACTTCCGACATATTTGACCTTTTGAGGTCTGGTTTTCGGCTATGTACTCTCCTTACAACCCCCTTGAAAATTATGTATAGCATGGCTCTGCACTAAGAATTTTTTTTAACTTCCACTTTAGGACGTTCATTTATAGGATGGTTCAATGGTATTATGATAGGCACATGACAAGCTATCCGCATTTTAAAAGGTAATTGTAAAAGCAAAAGTTTGCCGCAAACCGCACCTCGTAAGGTCAAGTATTAAAAAAATTATTACACTTTTAAGCGCTTATGTTAAAATTTGATTTTTATTCAAAGTTTGACAGGCTGCCGTTTTTGACTCAGGCAACCTTTTGAGATGGGGTTTGCGGCATTACATTCTGCTACTTAAGACCTTTAATTTGATGTACATAAACCCATTGGTCGACGAAAGATTTATTTCTTACTCCACGTGGGCCATCCCATAATTTTTAGGTCCCCTGAAATCCCCAGTGGACAAAGTTGCCCACTGGGGATTTCAGGGGACTTTTCTGAGGGAGGTCAGGGGATGACATAGAACACATTTCAGCAAAAATTGGCTGTCCAAAATTTTTTTTCATTTTCCAGCCATATTTTGGCTTACTTTTACTACACTAAACATGAAAACTAGTAAGAAAAATACTACATATATTTTCAAACCATCATTTTAGACAATTCCATTACCAAAGAACCTTTATGAGAAAAAATGTAGCTATAATAATAAAGTCTCTAACTATAACTATTACAAACAAAAAAACATAATAAGTAAACCACATCGCTAGTTCCCTCCGCCATCACTGTAGCTTGACCAGGTAATGACATAGCGACCGGATTGCTGGTCCGAACCCCATGGTTGGGACTTCCGGTCGTGGTCTACAATTGAACAGTCTCCGAGCACTGACTTAATCTACAACTGTTCTTTACTGTACCTAAAAACGGTAATTATGGCTCCATTGTTTACCGTTATAGTTGTCGCGACTCATTGGCGTTTCCGTTACTTAAGGTCGAGCACGGCATTTAAATAGTTAAACACTTATATTTAAATCTGTTCTGAATCCTGGAACGGTTTACACCTGTGTAGTGTTTAATTTGGGTTATTCCAGTGTGATTGATTTTCATTCTCGTTTTTCTGGTTAGCGGGCAAGTATTGAAATATTGTGAGAATGGAATTATACTAATAGTTTGTTTTGTGTCATTTAGGTCAATTTATTATATTGTAGCCTATGCAACTAGAATGGAAAGTGTCAGAAAAAACATTGGTCTTGAGAGATATGTTATGATAATATTCACGAGTCGGTGGTTGTTTGCTGAAAATTAAATCTTCAGGAGTCACCACATACCTACCAATGCAATAAGCAAACTGTATGAAATTCAATTATTATCAATATTTACTTTAGCATTAAGGGGGTTTATATCCATGGTTTGTCAGCTGGAATGTTTGAATCGTCAGATGAAATATTGTAAGTTTCTGGATCATTTGTGAGACATTAATCGGTTAAAGGGATGTCACTTAGTTAAAAGGGTTTTGAAATAAAAACACAAATCACTTTATTGCTTAAAATATTGAATACATCAACTCTAGATCTACATCTGGATCTAGATATACTTCTTACAAAATATATTTATAACTACTTTTACAGTTCACATATGCCTCAAGCGGTATCACAGAACTCGTCAGAGTAGCTAAATGAAGCAGGCAGGCGTCTTCGGAATCGTCCACCAAGAAATTTGCTAGTCGGCAGTCCAAATAGTTACAGTCAGGTAGAGGAAAATAGCAAAATAATGAACACGTTAATTATTATAATAACTCTAACGGTCGATGTTAGATAGTAACAAGACTGGGGTTTGGACCGTTCCCCACCAAAACGTAAAAAAATGCTACTGGCGTAGATAGACACAAAATAAATAATAATAAAAATAAATAAATAACTGCTTGATCTCCTCGCGTTAACCGATAAGTAAACAATATGAAATATATTCTTGACTGTTTTCTATATATATTACATATAAATGTTAACTAGCAATGTAACATACAACGTTTTTAGTGAAACTTTCCTAAACCGATGTTTACCAATCATGATTAGGTAAGGTATAGATAAAATGGTTTAAAGGAAAATAACTTCTTAAAACCATCATATACAATTTTTCAAATGTGTTCCCAGCTGATATATTTAGCCCAGTGACGTCACATGAGCACGGCTGATCATCATATGAATGCCGGCAAATGAGTTGGTTGCGTTTAGCTCTGGTAATGACTGCTGCATATTCACCGGCACGGCAGTGGCGTTACACAGCAGTCTGGGGGTCCTATACTAAACACTAGTGCCGCTCTCACTGCCACTGCAGCCTCACACCAGCATTCATTGCAGCGTGCACAGCAAATTACAAGTTTTATACCACTGATAACCTGTAGGTAACTTTATACTTTGCAATATTAATTTCATTTTTTTTATGATAGTATCTTGCACCTTTACAATGGAGTATTTTAAAAACAATTCAATTTTATTAACCAAACACCTGCCTATAAACTTCTCTAATGATTATTTTAGCTAGGGGAGATATATTAAGGAATTGAATAAATGTGTGTAGTAATGGTTCATGCAAGTATGATTGTACAATTAATCAATTTTTCGCTCACTTAGCCTATAGTTGAACACCAATATTGATTAGTTCGTAATTGGTCTCTAATAGATCCAATATACTAGTAATATCAAGAGCTAAAACATTTACATTCTTATTAGCATTTAAGAAACAAAATATTAAAAAATGAAATCAAAGATAATATTTTTTATTTTGCTATTGCGTTAAACGTTGTTTTCGAAACAGCTGTGATTGAAATTAGTCGATTCCCGATGGGTTGGATAAACGGTCTGGTAAACAATAGTATTCGGGACTATAGGCCGGAAAATACTACAAGATTTTACATCACGAGTGTTGCTATTCCACTTATAGTAACTTATTCCACTGTACAATTTTCAAACATGTGATTGTTTTGATTGTTAAAACAAATTAAACAATAACAAACCTCTAATGATATTTGTTGACGTGAAATTTTATTCATACTAAACAGCTAAAATCAGTTCAAATAAAAAACAAAATAAATAAATAAAATAACAACGGAGAGGCGGTATATAGGTCAAAATTTATTAACTTTTATCCAAACTGTATATTATTTAAGGTGGTATGATGTAAAGTACTGTTTGTAACTCGTCCGAAAGTGGTATATCATTCCTCGATCGAATTCAAGTACAGTACTCGGCTTCGTCTCGTAGGCCTACTTCAATCTCGATCTTGCGCCGGTAACAACCACTTTCCGGACTAGTGACGAAATAAATTATATCTTATACTACTGCAGAAAATTTTGTAGTAACATTATGATATAAAATTATTTTCACAAATTTATTTACACATGTTAGGCCTAACTACACATTAATTACACATGTTTTGTGTCTACTAATTATTAATAATACAGAAAATACAATGCAACATCAAGTAACCTTTATTCATTCTCAGTTACCTTTCTGAAGTCCAAACATAAACAAACAAACACATTAAATAATCACATATTAAACAGCTGATGATAATACAACATCTTCCCCCCAAAGGTTTAATCGCTCAACGGGTTTAGGCACTCTAGACGAACGACGAAGATTTGCACCTGGACCCAGCGGTAAACGAGGTAAGTTGTTAGTCGATTCTAAATCTGAACTTTGGTGTGAGTCACTCGAACTAGGTGAGCTGTCGGATGATCCTGAAACCATACTTTGGAGTACACCAGGCGAACGTGAACCAGAACTCTGATGTGCAGGAGTTTCAACTTTCTGGTGGAAGGGTACAAGGTGCCTCCTATTCCTCCTCAATGTGTTCTTGTCGGTGTGAACCAGGTAAGACCGAGGCTGATTCAGTGGTTGTGAGACAATACCAGTGGTTTTTCTATCTTTGATCCACACATTTTCTCCTTGCGACAGAGGCCTTAAAGCTCTAGCTTTGTGCGAATTGTTGTAATTACGCTCAATCCTTTCTCTTCTTATCTTTTCATTATAAAACACCTTTGTCCTCGATGGGAGCTTGGGCACCAAGTGTTTTTCAAGAATTGGGACAGTATCTCGAAGTCTTCGTCCCATAGACAACTGTGCTGGTGTAAAGCTATTTTCTAGCTGAGAGTTGCGATAAGCCAGCAATCCCATGTGATAATCGGTCTCTTTCATCATTATGTTTTTGACAATTTTGACACCTGCCTCTGCTAAGCCATTCGCTTGAGAATACTTCGGACTTGAGGTAATTAAATTAAATCCGTAAGTTTCTTGAAACTTTTTGAACTTAGGTGAACCTAAAAATGGCTCGAACTGAGTTCCACAATCCGTCATTATACTTAACGGTACACCATGTCTAGCCATGATTCCTGACATTTTACTTATTACGTTATCCATACTTAAGTTGCTCAATTCCTCTACTTCAGGATATCGAGAATAACGATCAATCATCAATAAAAACCACTTCCCATTAACTTTAAACAAATCCACCGATGCACTCTCCCAAGGTTTATTTGGCATTTCTACTTGAATTAAGGGCTCTTTATGATAAACACGACAAGTAGCACACTCTGGGCATTTTTCTACCATATCAGCAATATCCTTCGATATGTGTGGCCACCAAACTATGTCCTTTGCTTTCGAACGGCATTTAGTTATGCCCAAATGCCCACGATGTAAAGACTGTAATACTCGCTGCCTTAAGTCCTTTGGAATAACGAGCCTATCATTCATAAGAAGAACTGATTGATAAACTGATAGATTGGATCTCTTGTCATAAAATGGAAGCAAGTGGTGAGGAATTTCTGCTCTATCGGGCCAACCATCAGTTACATACCTTCGAACTTGATTACACACACTGTCTGTTTGTTGAGCGTTAAATATCCTCTCATTGTTCTTTTTCCCATCAGCCAAAGTTATTTCCATACATGCCTCGGCTTCTTCCACAATGACGTCATCACCAGGCTCTATCTTGTCAAGAGGATTCCGAGAGAGCAAATCTGCTATTGCTAGGAGTCTTCCAGGAACATGAACTATATTGAACGAGTATCGCATCATCCTTAGTCGAAACCTTTGGAGCCTAGGTGATAAGTTATAAAAAACTGGCGAAGAAAAAATAGGAACCAATGGTTTGTGATCTGTTTCTAATTCAAAGTCCAACCCGATAATGTAGTCTTCCAAACGGGCACAAACCCAAACTGCCGCTAAAGCTTCCTTTTCAATTTGAGAGTAACGCTTTTCTGTAGCTGTAAGCGTTCGAGAAACAAATGAAACTGGCTTTAGAGTGCCATTATGGTCCTGCAAGATGACCCCACCAATCCCGAAAGATGAGGCGTCGACACTGACAACTGTCCTGAGAGAAGGGTTAAACATGCTCAGCACTGGAGCTGAGGTTAATACTTTCTTCAGACTCTGAAAGGCATTTTCATGAACCGAATCCCATAAAAATTCATTATTTTGCTTCAACAGATCGTACAAAGGAGCTAATAGTTCAGATCGTCTGGGAATAGCTTTAGAGATGAAGTTTACCATTCCTAACAAAGATTGTAGCTCTTTAAGGTTCTTGGGAGAATTTAACTTCAAAATGGCATCCACTTTACTTGGATGAATACGAATCCCATCCTTATCAATAAGATGACCCAAAAATTCAATCTCGGTTTGACCAATTTGAGTTTTCTTCCTATTTAGTGTCATTCCAGAGTTCTCAATCCTAGACAACACCGCTCTCAACCTTTGGTCATGCTCTTGTTTCGTTTTACCAAAAATCAAAACATCATCCATGAGACAGACAACGCCGGTACATCCATCCAAAATCTGATTCATACGCCTTTGAAAATGTTCCGGAGCCGAAGTAATACCAAAAGGCAATCTATTGAACCTATACCTTCCATATGGTGTAATGAATGCAGTCAAATCACGTGAATCCTCATCCAGTTCTATTTGATGAAATCCTGATTCAGCATCCAGTTTTGAGAAATATTTTGCATCTGCAAGAAGTCCAAGGGTGTAAGACACATCTGGAATTGGATGATATTCTCTCTTCACACAGTAATTAAGGCCCCGTAAATCTACACATAGTATAATATCTTTTTTCCCATTACTGGTCTTTTTGGGGACAACCACCATCGGTGAGCACCAATTCGTTGGTTCAGACACTTTTGAAATAATACCTTTTGCTTCCATCTGGTCTAGCTTTTCTTTCACCAACCCTCTCAATGGAATTGACACTCTTCTTAGTGATGTAACTGCAATAGGCTTAGAATCTTCTTTCAATCTAATTTTACAGGAACCAGGTATCTTACCCACTCCCCGAAAGAGTTTGGGGAACTCAGCTAAAATAGGTACAGTCTCTTTCACATCAACATTATTAACTCGAACAAGTAACTTCAATTCCTCAACGGCTCTTTTACCTAAAAGCGGTCTTTCAAGGTTTTCAATGTAATAAACCGGTTGTACTATAGAAGTTGATTTATAGTGAAGTGTTTCATTTGCGACACCAATGCATTTTAACTTAGAGCCATCCGCAGTAGTGAGAACCTTCCTTGGTTTATAAATCAAATGATCTGGCTCTAGGAATCGAGCAGGAACAGCAGTTACATCGCTACCAGTATCTATTTTAAATTTTATTTTACGTCCCCTAAGCGTAATTTCAACTGACCAATCAACACTATTGTTGGAATTAATTTCAGCTAATGACCCTTTGCTTGTGTCACTACCACAGTGATCAGTTTCGAGAAAGAGTTGTTCTTCTAATTCGCTCACACGAAATGACTTTTTATTAGTTTTCTCATTTGATTTTGAAACCCCAAGATTACGTCCCTTTTCTAGTTTTTGTCTACAAGCACGCTTGAAATGTCCTTTAATACCACACTGATTGCAAATTACACTACGAGCTGGACACTTGCTCCTTTTATGAGTACCATAATTGCAAAATTGACACATTTCACAATCTTTATTGAATGTTTTAACTCTGCCACCAACACGGTCAACTTTACTATGACAAGCTAAATTCAGTGCATCTTGTTGTTTCCTGACTTCTTCAGTTTGTTTAACTAGTGATGTTGCAGAATCAAGAGTGAGTTTGTCATCCATTTGCATTTTTTCACTCAGTTTTTTTATCTAAAATTCCCACAACAATGCGGTCCCGTATTAGTTCATCCTTAAGAGAACCATAAGAGCACTTCTCAGAAAGATTATGTAAGTCAGTGATAAAATCAGCAACTGACTCATCATTACCCTGCACTCTATTGTTGAATTTAGCCCTCTCAAACACAATGTTAACTTTAGGAGCAAAATATTCGTCAAATTTTTTAATGACTCTTTCATATTTAACTGAGTCTTCTGCAGATAGTTTGAACTGATTTATAATGTCATCAGCTTTGTCTCCCATTAAATACAATAAAGTATTTACCTGCTCTTCTTCCGGGCTTTTATGTAGTTGTGATGCCATTCTGAATCTAGAAAAGCGCCGTTTCCATTTCTCCCAGGATCCTGGATTTGAAAAATCAAAAGGCTCGGGAGCAGATATGTTATATGCAGCCAATTTTTCCATTGGATCTCTGTTTGCAAAAGCACTCTCACAAATAAACTATAAACAACAACAAAAACTAACTGTAAAAACACTTGTCCTTTAACCTGACACCATGTTTTGTGTCTACTAATTATTAATAATACAGCAAATACAATGCAACATCAACCTTTATTCATTCTCAGTTACCTTTCTGAAGTCCAAACATAAACAAACAAACACATTAAATAATCACATATTAAACAGCTGATGATAATACAACACTTTAGTTTTGAAAAATTGGACGTTTTAAATATGGACGAATAAATATGGATTAATATTAAAATGGGGTTTCCATTTCATCTGATTTAATGTAATATTAATCTTTATTGCAAATTTAAAAAGTAATAATTTATACGATATTTGACATTGTAAATCTTTTAGACCGGTATACATAGTAATTTTTTCTTCCTTAGAATAAATGGTTTTGTATAACTTATAATACTTTAAAAGATATCACACATATCAAATTGGACAAGATTAAAGGGTTGTGGCACTTTCGCACACTTAAGGTTGCTGCAATAAGTCAAAGCAATAAGTTATAATATTTTGGTTCTGAAATTGCATTGCCGCATAGTTTAAGGACTCTGAGCCATCTGGATAAGATGGTTATCATATTCCTGAAATGTATATTGTATTTCATGTATAATGTTTGGTTGGAATAAACAATTTTTTCATTTTCATTTAATTTCATTGTGCTTTAGTAAAAAACATTAAGTTTGACAGTGCGCGGATACACTTGACATATTGCCCCATAGTCTAACGGATTAAAGAGTAACTCAAGAAACAATGTGTAATCCATGTATGTATGTATGTGTATAAAACTAAACAGCATTAGGTCTTCAAGTTTTTTAAACAGACAATCTTTGCAATAAGGATCCAAGCACTTAACAATAAACTCCTCCTTGTCCCGTCTTCTAATCCGATCCTTCCCTCATCAAAAACACACCTGCTGACCTCCCTCCTCCCCTCCTCCCCCATCCTCTTTTACCATCTGAGCCGAGCCGGGTAAAGTTCGTTTTACATACACCTTCTTTTGCAGCACTTGAAAGTTTTATAATATTTATTTATATCATATTAAATTAGAGATCTTACGTCGATTAAAGTGACTAAGCAGATATTTTGATATGCTTTTAAGTAATAAAACAGTGTCAATTATATGATTGTTCCATAAGCTGCATATAAACCTTATGACTTATAACTTAAGATTTGAAAATATTGAACGATTTTACTAATCTAACTTATTTTCAGTTAAAGTGAATTAACGTTGTAATTAACGGTAACTAATCTTTACATAATGTATACGGTGAGCGGATTGCGGGGTTTTGTATATTTAAGTATTGGGGAATGAAGACGTTAAATTTTTCAGTGTATACCTATCTGAAATTTTCATAAACGCTTTGCAGCTATTTCACTTCCACTCCATTAATTGTGGTATAAAATAATGATTAGTTTCTCAGTTGAAATTAAGTATCTTGTTGAATACGAATTTATTCAAGACCTTTAAAATGTTATCAGTTGTAAAATTTGACACGCGAAACCTCATGATAAACCATGACGTGAAGTTTGGATTACTGTTTTACTATAACAAACAGAACCCGGTATATCTCGGGGCCGGGGCCGCGGGCAGTTTCGTGGGAAGGTTGGCGGTCGTGGTTGCGTGGTGAGCTTATCAGCCACCAGGTGGCGTTGTGGTTTGCTCTGCCGTGCAGAACCGCGCACGAGTGGTTCTGGTTCTGGTTCTGACCCCTGCAATACCAGCCTCCCTCGCCGACTCATCTTCTCAACACTTTCACCTCCACTCATCGCCCGATCGTGACCACTCACACACGAGTGCGCTGCGCATCCTTCGAACCGTGTAAACAATAAGGTGCCCTTAAACGGTTATAATACTTTGGTAACAAGTCTGACAAATGGGGCTCCAGATGGCATTGTGGTTCATGGTTGCATCACCTATGTAAATTAAGGTATTGCAAGACGTTTACCAAGTGAAAATGTTTTTCTAAAGAGGTTGACAGCCTCTTACTTTGCCTACTCGTAGACTATTGACGTACACATTGACTTGTACCTGGATTGTATTAGACAAATAAGGGTAGAGCCGCTTCAGTACAGGTGCGTGATACTGATAAAAAAACTTCCTGTCAGAACACGGATTCGAACCCAAGACCTACCAAGGTCATGAAGCCCGGCACGCTAACCCCTACGCGACCGACTAAACCCCTCACACTGCTTGATTTTTGTTTTCATACAGTTACGGTTGAACCATTTTGCAAGTTTACAAATGAAGAAAGATTATAATGAAAGCAATTAATAAAGTTACTTTGTGTGGAGACCAAATTTTCTAGGATCCCTCTTGAAGTCAGATTTGTGAAAACTCATCAACCGCTTTTAATTTAATAGGACTTATAAAAATCCCCTTGGCTAAATATTCAGCATGAACAGTAAACGGTAGGATTTTCATTAACTATCTGTCCTTGTAAATTATGATTGCGGAGATCAGTTTTCAATCAGCTAAAAAAACAAGCTTGATGGCATTCGTTTTGTACCAAGTGAAGTGTCATAAGTCTAGATAGAATACCTTGTGAAATAAAAATAATTATCTTATGGAGAAAATAACATAATATCCAAACACAAAATATCAAAACAGTTGTTTTTACTATGAGTATTTTTATTATTTAATAAACGTAATAAAGAAACATAAAGCCTTAAAATACTTATCGTTTACCAGGTATAGGCCTACTGTAACATTATTTAGATTAATGCAAAATGAATTTTGATACCTTGATACCAGTAATCAATTCCTTTGCGTAATTTTATTCGGGAGAACATACATGACAAATTGGATTTGGCAAAGTTTTGTTTCTCAAATAAATATATCGTTTACCCACAAAGGCCTGAAATATTTATAAACATCAGGTATAACAAGGTTTAGGAGATTAAATCGTAATAATAATTCAGCGTAATAATAATAATTACGTAATAATAATCGTAATAATTTCAGGTAAAATATGAAGTTCTTAAGAACTTTTTAATAGCTCTTAAGTCTTGGAGCAGATGGCTTGTGCTTTACTTTGTTACACTTTTGTTGGTTTTTTTTTCAGTTGAAACGAATTTCACTCAATACAAATATGAGTTGAATAATTACTTAGCTATACCTACCCATAAACAATTTATGCACCTAAAAGAAAAAGACAGTGACCTCAGCTATCAGGAGTAGAAAGTAAATTAGCTTAAACGTACTACAGTTACTACACATGGTATATAGACATATCGTATACTGTAATACGAGGAGTGTCTGTAGCGATGTTTTTGATTGTGGTCTCAAAATCTAGAGGGTAAATTATGTTTAAAATTTGGATTTCGATATATATGCCCAAAAATCAGTTTAAAAACAGCCACAACCCCAGGAAAAACCATTTTTATTCTATAAATGAGGTTGAAAATTGCAATTTTAAACATTGGTCTTATGGGTTGCCATTTTGGTAACTAAATAATGACGAAACGTAAAAAAATAAATAAAAGAACACTACGTTTAGGCCTTGTTTTCAAAACAGCTGTTAACTGTGAAAAGGTAGATAGATGGTTGTTGGAGTAGGCCTAAACTCAATAGACTGTTATCGATGGTACTATAATAAAAGTGAATTAAAACTAGTGAGCAAGGATCGGTAAAGTTGGTAGTAATTTTTGTAATAGAAAAATAAAAGAGTAACTGAAACATATCTCCGGCAAAAGCAGTCGCATGATTGAAGTACGTAGCGGTAATTTATTTGACACCCCGGCTATGATAATAACGGATGGCCTGTGACTGAGGTCGGAGTGTGTATTTGACGTCATCTTTCATATTACACTAGCAATTAGTCAAATGTGGAATAGAAACCTCACCTAAACTAAATAAATTCCATTTAATTCTAAACTATATCCAAAGAAATTCATTTTTTTCAAGACGTTAATTGTATGATTGGTCTAAAGTACGATGTCATTTAAGTAATTAAACCAGTAGACAATTGAAATTAATCCTAGATAATCAGGAAGTAAAGAAAACTTTAGTTTTTAAAACGTTATCCACTATTTTAGTATATACATATAATTAAATTTATAGCAAATTAAATTTAACCTAACCGATATTTTAAGTGCGCAGTGTTCATGAAGTTCCAGTGGACAGCGATTGTTATAGGGCTTTGCCCTCCTCAGAATAAACGTTTTGTACAAACACTGAGTTTGGTACCAAATATTTTTATTATTTTGGATCATTTTTGTGCTCATGCATAAGTTGGCTGATACTTTTAAAAGTTTACTAATTAGACACTTCCTCTAAACTATTGAGCAATGAAGTCCTAAGTTTGTTGACATGCATTGCAGTGCGAACGGTAATTAATTACGTACGACTTAAACTGATGTGTGAATGGTATCACAGCTATTACAATATTGTATGGATATTATGTTATTTTAAGCGCGGTTAAAATGTGTGTAATCTATGAAAACAGCACGATTTAAAATCGATATTACTTACAGAACTTTTAATGAATTTAAGAAATTACAAACTCGCTCTGATTTTGTAAATAATTTGCCATGGTACTTGTATAATTATTCAGAGCATATTTATATTTATAACTAATGTACAGGAAAAAACAGTAAACACATAATGAAGTGTTCAAAATTACGGAAGCATCGCCAAGTAGCATCCAAGAAAGTTAACAATTTCCAAGATATAAGGAATTAACATTATTCAAAACCAATCAACGTGAAGGATTTATTCAGATTGCAATTTGTTTCATCATCTCTTGCCACCTGGATCCATTTCATTTATTTAAATCGTGCAAACTCCTTATCGCCAAATAGTTGGATTCTTAATTGCAAGGAATGTTTAAAAAATAAGTTTATATCAATACAATTTTTAATTGTATCGAGCATTACCATAGACAATCGAACTTAAAAATTACGTTGTAAGAGCTTAATTATTGATAATAATTAACAAAGCCTGAGCATGATAATTCGATGTTTTAATCAGACCAGTAAGTTATGTTCACTGATATATAGTTCAAAGAAGTTTACTAATGTAAACATGTATAAACTTATAAAATGACTGAAGCTTAGTCATCCTGGATAAGATGATTTTGGCAGCCTCCAGTGTGAACCCTAAGCCAATATCGCTGGATTGGATCAGTGTTATGGGCTAGCTGATATTGTTACATCGTTACCCCTTTTTTACATCTCCCCCATCTCTTTCTTCCTGAGATGTGGGACAGTGGTAAATATAAATTTGACATCACATTAACATAAAATATTAACCGGCTAATTTTCCAAATATTAAATCACAATTAAGACATTTACCAGATAGTTAATGTTTATATCTAGGTTTACGCCGTTATCAAAACCTAAGCTGGTACAATGAAACAAACAAAATAAAATCAAATAATTTTGATAAACCTGAGAAAAGTGGATATTATCACAAAGAAAAAGAAAAGGAGAAAATATCCACAAAAGAAGTCACTGAACGTTTAAGCCTTCCCTTTACTTAGGTCTTAAGATTAATTTATGTACTATCTCGACATTTAATTAATTAATGAGTGTTAGTGTTCTTGTCGGGACAACAACTTGACAACTTAAAGCGCAAAAAATAAATTGGGTACATAGAATAATATATAGATAAAATATATTCATAATAAGACTATTTTTGCCTTATATTTAACTTTTTATTTTTTAAACCATTTACTCAAATAAGTACATTCTGTATATAGGTAGTTATTTATCAAGGGTAATAAAAAACTACCGCACTCTTAATGCCTAAAAAATATACATTAAGAAAATTAAGGTTTTAAATGTTTTTTTTTTGGTTAATTTGAACACTTAACTAGACGACGACAAACATGTTCAGTCATTAATAAATATTTTTTATGTTTTATAGTTGATGATGTCGACTTTTAGTAACTGCGAAAATTGTTCAAAAAGCACATTCGCTATCTCTAAATTGGATCGCGTCCATTAGTGAGAACCATTCGACCATTGGCTTGTGTTCATTTAGGATCAGTCGCACTATTCTCTCAAAAAGGCTGCGAGCTGCGAGGTCAATTACAATTTGCTATCATTAACCAAAATTAGAAGCGTTGACAGTAAATCCGTTTTCTGTTTTTTTTTTTTTTTTTCAATCTTGTTTACTTTAATGAAACCGTGAAGAGATCAGAAAAACGCAAATAAAGGACAACTTGTACCAATAATACAGTTAAAGTTATAAGGTGGATATTTAATTTATTTTAAATCAATTTCTAGATTAAGATTAAACAAGAGAATAGTGTAGAAATATGAATACACGCTCACTTAAAATCAGAGAAAAAAGCCATTACATCATTTTACACGATACATCAGTCAATTGATTAAACTAACGAAAGCTAGTTTATAATACTAAAAGACAAAAAACTTTTGCAGTAGCTAAAGTTAGTAAGACAGTAATAGTTACCAAAGCTGTGGCACGTTGAAGCTAAATGGCTTAACCAAGTCTCCAGGGCGAGGAGGGGGAGAGAGAAAATATCCAGGCTTTAGCTCCGATAATTTGTATCTGTACTTTTTGTACTTTTTATATTGTTCTTATGGCATAATTTGTTCAATAACTGTTGATACGTTGAATTTGAACTATATCCTATTACAGTAGACATGAATAGCATACTAAGTGTATTTCCATCAGTAATTAGTGTCCCCCCAATAAACATTTTAGGTATGAGTTTTTAGTTTTGATTTCATGAGGGTGTTAAGCAAATTACGGACAATACCTTCCTACCTTGTGAGGGTACATGCTAAATTGTATAAAATGCTGATACTTTTCCCTCATAGAGAAAAGCATGGAAAGATTCGCCGCTATGTAGCAAGCAAATATAAAATAATCCATGCCTAGTGAAGATACATACACAGTTAGTTTTTTAAAGATATGCGAATAAATAAGCGAGATAAAGATTTTTTTAAATCAAAATAACATGCGCAAAATATATTTATATTTTTTCCGTAACCATTTGCGCTAAGTTAAAAATTCAAAATGGCTCATTTTTGGGTTTGGAGCTCTTTCCGATGGTACAATTATATTTTACAATTATGTATCAATTAGAACTGTTAAATGATTTTAACTGAGGTAAAATTGCCAAAACCTCATTTTTGACAATTTTGAAACACCATAAAAACACCGTTTACCATAATCCGATCATACTGGTTCCCGAACGAATTCAAATAGACCTCGTCCTACACCTTCACACAAAATTTAAGAAAAACTCCCTTTCAAAGTTTTTAGTACCACGGACACCCATATATTACTACTACTGTAATAACGTATTACAGTACTGTGTAGGGAAGTTCGCTAATAATTACTCTTGCGTATAGTTCACTCGCATTGCAGCCCCTGAGCAGAAATTATGGATGAATCTACAGTATAAAAAATATTATAACAAATAACATGGGACAAACTCAATTGTTTTTATTATTACTTTTGTTTATTATTATTAAACTTGGCTGGGCCATAGGGAATGTTAAGTAACAATAGCCCAGCACGTATAAATAAAACTTTGATATTAAAATTAAGTATAATTTTTTTAAATAAAACTAGACGAACTTTAACTCATTTGTGTTTTATTATCAATCACACATTCATACTTGCAAAGTAATTATCAAGATTTCGGTGGATTAGAAAATAAAATATCTGTAACAGTGAATTAAATTTATAATAAAGAAAGTAAAATAAGGAAAGAAATGTCACGTTAGTATCAACCTAATGCCAAGCTATAGTTTAAGTTTGAAGCTCAATCGTTGAGCATCCCACATTCTCACGCCCACCACATTCCCACTTCGCTTCTCCGACTTGCCTTCGACAACTTTACTCTCCCCCCAACACTATCATTCCCTCATCACCAACACACCTGTCTTCTCACATCGTTCCCACATGGAAATTTAAATGAAGCTAGAAATACATAAGGCTTTTCTCCCACAGCACATAATTTATACACTGCTCATTTACTTTCTTAGATTTAACATAGGTATTGTTTGTACTGAATGTACAAAATAAAATGGGTTTAAATTGTGATGGATATGCCTATTTCTGAAGTCGATTTTCCGCGAGAAAAAAAATTTACTTAATTGTGAACTAAAATACTTCACTGCGTTGAATAGTAAAACAGTTTCTTTGTAGCTCAAATTATTTTTGTAGGAATTATTTAATTATATTAAACACATTAAGTTCTCTAGTGCCAAATTTATATATGTTTTTAATCGAGCCTTCTTTGGCTTTATTATATGGTTAAAATAGACAGTCAAGAAAAATATTACTGTAACAGTAGGCTATTATACAATTACTTTAATAATGTAGTTTTAATGTTGTATTTCAACCATGTTACGAAAACAAAAAATCATGAGCATATATTGTAAATTTACTTAGCCTATTTATTCTAAGTGGCAATGACATAGGGCCTTATATAAAATATCTATTTTATAGGCCACTGTCTGATGTCATTCAATTGGTATTTTGACAATAAAACTTCACAACAGTTATGGACAGAACAATGCACAATCTCAGCTCTACAACGCCTAGATGTCATAAAGCTAAACAATGGTTAATAATTTTGTTAAGATAAGAAAACAAAAGGGTGATTAGGATTTTTCTTCTGCGACAATCACTATTTTATTGCCTTTGATATAGATCCTTATAGGCTAAGACATAATTTTATGAGAGATTGAGGCTCAAGATGAAATCCGGTAGAAGTAAAATTCTGGTATAAATTCCACTTCAAAGAGTTTTCAATATATTCCAAATAGAGTTTGGTGAATTTAAACAATCAAAATTACTTGGTGACTGTTTTTTATTATAAGATTCCAGCACATATGTTTCCTACTATGAGCATTCGGTAAGATGTTATTGTATTGGTTAACTTCTCCTTAAGGGACACACGGCACGGCGAAACCGCCGCACGGCGATCTCGCCGTGGCTTAAATTGGGTGCAGAACACACGGCACGGCAGAACTGCCGTGCGGCAGAGCTTCTGACGGCTGACGCCCGTTTCGGATTCAGTCGTGGTTGAAAATGGTGTTGTCAAGACGTAAGGGCCTGTACACATGAGGACGTTAGACGCCGCGTTAAGCGCGCGTTAGCAAAATGCGAAACCGTACACATGAGGACGTTAAACACCGCGTTAAGCGCGCGTTAGCAAAATACGAAACCAGACAACTCTACTAGTACGACAATCGAGTTAGAAGAGCTAACTTGTTTTTGGTTGTTGTACCGTTGATACAAGGCAAGGCGAAGAAGACAAAGAAGATGGTGGGTGCATCCTGTGATAGATGACAGACTAACCATGGTTGCATTTGTGACGCTGTACCCAAAATTGAGAGAACACCCCACCAAGTTATATAACTACTTCCGAATGAATATAACTTCATTTGATGAACTGTTACCTTTATTCAACGGTGAATTATTACCTAGTGATAATGTAGTGAGGGATGCAATTTCTGCATAAGAATTGTTAACTCTACTTATGCAACGTATATTTATCTAAACCTGTCTTTTGTTCCTGTGTAATGTTTTCTTCTGGAAATATATCCACAATCTCCTGCCAAGCAGACTTTTTCAAAGCTCTATTTTCATTATCTGGACACTCCAAGTCCCAGATACATATTCTTTTGTCTAATTCACCAATAAACAATTCTGTGTCAAACGCTTATTAGTGTCAGAACTGGCCAAAAGCGCGTGCTCGACTGATCACATGTGTACGCTCCAATGCCCAGACTAGTAACTCGAAGCGCGCTGCAAACGTAGCGGTTGAAGTGAAAACCACAAGCGTCGCGTTTTGGCGACGTTGGGTCAAAGCGCGCGTTTGCATGTGAACGATCCCATTGGTTCCTAGGTATCTGGCTAACGCGCGTTTGACAAACGCGGCGTCTAACGTCCTCATGTGTACAGGGCCTAAGGCGTAAGGCGGCGTCCTAGCTGAGCGGCGAAAATTCGCACCGGCGTTGCGTGCGTTTGACGCACGGACGACCGACCAAATGGGTGTCCGCAGTGGGACTGCGTCTGCGGCAATGCGTTCGTGCGGCGGTGGCAGTCGAGAGCCTTCATTAGCTGCGTAGTAATGGGTGATTGAAAACATGCAGTCCGCAAGTAAGCGAAAACTTTATTTACTTGACAGTTACGCTTATTTGAAGCTAAAAGCTAGAGATACTAGATCTCCAATTAATGATATTTTTAGAGAAAGAGAGGAATTAGGTGATTTTCACCATCTCTATCATAAGTTAAGGGAGCATCCTGAGTTGTTTAAAAATTATACTAGGATGTCAATTAATTGACACTTTGACTTTGTTGTGAGTGACTTGAAGAAGAAGGAATTCCTTTAAAAGTTACGATTATTATGCGGCCTATATTTCTATTGAGGAAAGGCTCATTATTGACGTTGAGGTAAGTAAGCCTTCAAAATCTGCACTAAAAAGTTGTATTTGAATATAAATAATTAATTATTTACTGCTACCGTAAGTCGCAATAAGTAACTAAGTTCACAAGCACATTGATGTTTTAAGAACATTTTTTAGCGAATTTCCCTATAGGGAATACGCTATTACGGTAGTAGCCATGGTAAGACCTAAGCCCAGGACCACTTTACTTTTTCATTTTGAGGTCCCCAGAAGCCAAAAACACCATTCGTTCATTTTCATATATATGTATATATATATATATATATCTATCTATCTATATATCTATCTATATATCTATGTGTCCGTGGTACTGATAACTTTTGAAGGGGACCTCCGATTTTGATGAAATTTGGTATGGAGGTGTAAGACCAGGTCTATTTTCATGAGTTCGCGAACCAGCATTGTCGGGTTATGGGAACGGGGTTTTATGGGGTTTCAAAGGGGTCAAAAATGGGTTTTTTGCATTTTTGGACCTTAATTTTTAAAATTCATAAATTTTAACTGAAACCATTTAAAAGAGCTTAAAAAAACAAACAATTTGGTATTTTGAATTTTTATCATAGCATAACTGGTTACGGGGCAAATCCAAAAATGTGTTTTCCATGTTATTCTTATGGGAAATCAAGAAAACCCTATATCTTGCTTATTTATTGACATAACTTCATCAAATTTGGTATGTACATAATCTATATAAGGTTTAACTTATACTTGCTTACAAAACCCATATGGCAGCAAACCTACATACTCACCCCCATGGGGTTTATGGGGAAAATAAAAAATTGCCAGAGTTTGATACAATTTTGTGTTTACATTCACCAATTATTTATTAACTTAGATGTTATAACAACACCCTATGGCATCAAACCTACATACTCGATCCTATGGTGTTTTTATGGGGAAAGTAAATAATCTGAAATTCCATTGGAAATTCGCTGAGTACGCAGGTCTGCTGCGACGGGGGTATTTTATAATAGGCCTAACATTAATTTTTTTTTTATTTTAAATTTTGAACGCTACATTGGAAAGAAGTTAATTTATGCATAGGTAAATGATAATTTTTATGAGTAAAATATTCTCAAAACATAATTCTAAAACATTTTTATTCTTAAGTATTTTTTATTTTACTGAATGGTTTCGGAGATATGGCAGATAAAGTTCGCCCCATGTTATTCTTACTAAAACTAAACCAAAATGAACTTTAATTGCCTCTAGTTCCCTAACCGTTAGATGTAGATAAAAATACTAAAGAATAAAAAAAGTCTTAAAATTTCAGTACATGATAGTTTAATAAAATTTGGCTATAATTTGCCTATCAGACCCGTCTCCAGTGACAGCCAAACACGCACTGACGCACTAGACGCAGTAACGCAGTTGCCGCACGGACGTCCAAACACAAACATGCTTGTCTTTTCGCCGCAACGACCAGCGTCAACGCACCGGCGGCAACGCAACGCACGTCCAGCTAGGACACTCCCATGCCTCTCAGTGTGTTTGTAATTTCCACCGGCCGGCAAATTCCCACGCACGCAACGCCGTCAAAATTTCGCCGCCCAGCTAGGACACCGCCTAAGAAGATTGCTTTGCTTGGCCTTATGGGTTTATCGGAGTGAATGGATTCACCCCATTTTGCTAGGAAGAACACTGTATGGAGAATTTTACTTTACACGCTCTTCCTTCAGTTGCGTCAGGATGAAAATGAGTTTTCAATTATTTTCGGATGTCCATAAAAACATTTGATGAGATTTTTGATAAAACCAAACGCGTCATCCAACGTAAATCAACAAACATGAGGAACTGCATTTCTCCCCAGGAGAAATGCTGGGCAATTTCTAGCCATGGCACCACAACCTTCCCGCACAAGGATTGAAAACCTACTAAGGGCAGGTGTGACATGGAGGGATTCACCACTGGTCGGCTGCCCCCCCCCCTACCCCTCGACCCCTGACCATTTGTCGTTCCTTTGGTTAATGTAAAAACTCTTGCATGGTGATTTTAGCGATTGCAATTAGGCTATAATTACGAATACATTTTCAGAATATTGTAGTTTAAAACATCTAAAGGCCGGTAATAAAACTAGAAAATTATTTTCTTAACTTGGATATGAACTATAATCATAATTTAATAGCTATTAAATAAGTTTTTAAATTATTAACAATAATTATTTAACACTATAGTAGGGCTGATAGCGTAACCGCACGGCAGTATCGCCGTGCCGTGTGTCCTGCTCCATAAAGTGCAATGCCCGACTACGAAAGTCACGACGAAACTGCCGTACGGCAGAGTAGAGAATACACGGCGGTTTCGCCGTCCGTTTTTCTCGCCATGGACGGCGGTTTCGCCGTCCGGCGCCGTGTGTGCTGCCCCATTTACTCCAACGTATCTCTACATTCACGGCGATATCGCCGTACGGCAGTTTTGCCGTCACGGCGGTTTCGCCGTGCCGTGTGTCCCCGGCGTACATATTTGATTACGCGTGCTCCAGACGTAATCCTACACATCCCTACTAAATTACATCAGAATATTATAATGTAATAAATACATAATTCATTAGCAATATATATATAATTTGATTGAATTTTTTTTAAATATCCAAAATTTATCAGTATAAAGTTTTCTGTAATGAGGATTCTAATTAAATAAATATTATTAACGTATTTTGCGCGGTCCTTTTTTTTAATTAGTGTTAAACTGCAGGATTTATTTAGTAAAATATGTATTTGTTATACAATTTTGCACTGTCTGTGAATCCCATCGGTTAAGTGTATCATTTTTCGCGCTTGTGATATTTTCTAATATCATCAGACGTATGGTTCAATCACCCACGGTACCCCCTCAAGGGCCGCCAGCCGAGGTGCACCACCTGCGGTCAGACTGTGGCTGCGGCAGCGTCACTGCACTCAACTGCGGTTACCATAGTGCGGTGGATGGCTTCCTTGACCGCAGTTCGCCGAACCCGTCGGAGACCGCAGGAGCGGATTTGGAGGCATTCGATTGGTTTGGTGACATCCGTGCCGATATCACTCTTCTTCAGAGATCATTGTCATCTTCACCTTTGAGCAGTAGCGCAGACGGCTGTTAACTATACGGCTTTTGGGCAAAACATGGCATTTTATTCCCCTGTTTCGGACGCAGTTTTTCAATCGATTTTCTGTAAAGTTTATCGTTTAGTTTAATAGTTATAATAGGTCACTCATACCTTTAAAGTTTGAAAACGTGAAAATATTACTTTCAGTGACGTCGCTAAATAACTCAATTTCTCTTACTTTTACGATTTTTCTATTAATGCCATTTATTTATCACATTGAGGGACCTAGATCATTAGATCCCTCAACAATCTAATGATCTAATGATGATTAATTAATCAACAAAGAAATACATATTTTGCCAATATATATCCAAAACACCATCATAAACAGGGGAATTCGGAAACTGGTTTTCAGTGTTTTCTCAAAGGTGAAGATAAATTAATAGTGACTCTTAAGAGTCAAAGTCAACTTCAAGCCTATAAAACACTGTAAATACGCCTCGTCATTCCCTTGTTTCAAGTGGCGTTTTGAATATTTATTGTTAAATATTAAGTTTAATTGTAGTTTGAGGTTGGATCTAGGACCCCATGCCTAATATATAACTAAAAATAAATTGTGTTGATTTTGTGAAAAGCTAACCTTAAAGTATGAAAAACTGAATTACTTTTCGACGTTAATAAAAGTTTTATTTTTATATAAGAAAGTGGTGGAAACTCGATCATTCATGTCCTTTGGTTAGAAATGGCAATCAAACACCCACTGCTTCCAAAACGTGTTATCTCTTGGTTGTAAAATGTACCACGATGTTTGATTATTATGTAACCAAACCACGAGTTGATACGATTCAGGTTTATAAAAATAGCATTACCCAACTTTCACGTAGTAAGACTTATTTTTTTGTAGTTCATGAATTTTTATTATTATTTTGGAATAATAATGAAATAATTATGCATTATTAATTATACAAGTTTAATAATGCATAATTAAGTTAATTATGGAATTATGCATGTCGTGTGTTTGAATGATGAGGTTTTTTGTATTAATCAAAATTTTTTTATTTATACAATGTTATTATTAAAAATATTTGATTTAAATGACAATTATTTAAATCAAGTAGCTTTAAATAAACATAAAATTTATACAAGTATTGCTTGCAACTTTTCAATGTATGAAATTTATAACCGCTTTAACATTAGTAAAAATTCTCATAAAGACACTCTAAAACTTAAAAAGAAAGAAAGAACTTTTATGAAACCGATCACTTAATTTACATGAAGAATTTTAGCACAGCAAAGGCCATTGGTTTTTTACCAAAGAAAATAAGGGTTTTAAGAAATATTAAGTTATATTAAGGTTAAAAATGAAGTTATTTTTAGTTGTGTAATTTGAAAACGTTAAATTGGGCCACATTGAAACAAAATTAATTCCAGGAGAAGTAAAGCTTGCAAAGATGTTGAAACAGCTTTTAATGGCATGAATGAGACAAAAAAATTCATCAACAGTTTTTCGTTTTCTAAAAGAATCCATAATGGTTAGTTTATAATAAACACAACTACATTTCAAGTTTCTACATAAAATTATTTTTTTTCCTCAACCTATTATCTTAAGCCGTATTTTACTCCTTGGAATAGAGTACAAAAGTACTAGTTTTTACCCCACGTGACTTGAATACTTAATTTTTCTACTTAAGGAAAACTCAACTTTTTTGTACCACGGGGATAAAGTTAGTTACATAAGAATAACATTAAAAGAAAGATTAAAAAGAACATGAGTGACAGTCAGCTGTCACTTGTATTTGTTTGGTTACTCTTTGTTTACTAATAGCAGCTGTAGTATAAGCCATTTTGTCAGCAGTGTATGTTTTTGTTTACATGTCACTTGGGTAGGCTATTAACCTAAGAAGTCCAAAACCTAAGTGCAGGAATTTTGACTAGGCTCAAATTCTATATATTTTTTTTGTATTTAAAAAAAAATGATATAGCCTACCTTGTGTGTTTTTTATGTGGATGTGACTGATCCAGCTTGACGTAAGCAAGGGATCATAGAAAGGTAAAGTTAAATTATATACGGTAGGCCTATTGTTATAGGCCAAATGTTATTCGTGTAGGTGAAGGAAAAATGTTGTGTGCATCAAGGGACTAAAGTACCTTTTCTCCCTCAGGGAAATTGGTTTGTTTCCCTCCAGGGAGAAAAAAGTGTACTTTAGTCCCTAGAAGCACAAATAACTATACTATTATGTATTTCGTTATTTCTTATTAATAACGTATATAAGTAATTACAAATTACTTTTTTAATTTCAGCCTTTATCAGCTGATTGAAAGGCTGTAAAATAAATTATTTTAAAAGAGTTTTTAAATTTCGATTTGGACACTACTCCAACAATGAATAAAATATAAAACTAGACTGGTTTAAAATAACTACTGGTAAACTTAGGCAAAGAAAAAAAATTATTAATGGAATTGTAAAAATTTATTTAAAAATCTTAAAAAGAAGAGTTAAATTGAATTAAACTGGTTTGAGACACCATATGACAGCGTGGATGACGTACGGTGTGGGGAATCTTTAATATCAGACAGACTGTATCCAATATAGCTGCGTCATCTTTCATGTCCACACACCGCGATGGTGGCTTTTAAAAATACCCCCGTCGCAGCAGACCTGCGTACTCAGCGAATTTCCAAAGAATTATTGTTTCAACATCAAAGAACTTTATGGCTTTCTTATATAATTAATAATCTTTACAAGGAAATATAATATATTTAATGGCATTATATTTTTGAGTAAATTATTTTTATTTAATAATTTATATATTAATATTTATATTGCAATAAATGACTTTTTTTAACAGTAATAAAACTGCATATGCAAAAGGAATGATTTGTTTACAAATCCCAAAACATAAACATTTCAAATTTGACAAATATGCAGAAGACAGCTGATCAGCTGATTAGGAACAGGTACCTTATTATCCTATCCCCATCTCTCTTGCACCCATTATACACTTATTTTCCATGGTATTCCCATGGGATTTGCCATGTAGGTTTGCTGCCATGTGGGTTTTTGATCAAATCTTAATTACTCACCACCTAGTGAAGGTTCATAAAAATTTTTATTGATATATGTTGATAAATAAGTGATATGTAACTTTTTAAAGATTTACCCATAAGAATAACATGGGAAACTTCATTTGAATTTTCTCTATAACCAGTTAAGCTATTTTAAAGATTCAAAATACTAAATTGTTTGTTTTTTTAAGCTCTTTTAAATGGTTTTAGTTAAATTTGAAAATTTAGGTCCAAAAATGCCAAAAACCCATTTTTGACCCCTTTGAAACCCCATAAAACCCCGTTCCCATAACCCGACAAAGCTGGTTCGCGAACTCATGAAAATAGACCTGGTCTTACACCTTCATACCAAATTTGATCAAAATCGGAGGTCCGCTTCAAAAGTTATCGGTACCACGGACACATATATATAAATATATATATATATATATATATATATATATATATATATATATATACATATATATGAAAATGAACGAACGGTGTTTTTGGCTTCTGGGGACCTCAAAATGAAAAAGTAAAGTGGTCCCGGGCTTAGGTCTTACCATGGCTACTACCGTAATAGCGTATTCCCTATAGGGAAATTCGCTAATAGCAAACATAAATTAAATTTCATAAAATTTAATAAATAAATTTAATTTAATTTATTTTACTGGCATAGTATAAAATTAAATGTGTAGGTTCAAATTAATACATGGATTTTTTAGTTACGCTAGGCATACATCGATGTCAAATATTTATGTTTGTTAGTTTGAACTAAAAACACG
This sequence comes from Neoaliturus tenellus, assembly GCA_030545055.2. Classification (NCBI taxonomy): domain Eukaryota; kingdom Metazoa; phylum Arthropoda; class Insecta; order Hemiptera; family Cicadellidae; genus Neoaliturus; species Neoaliturus tenellus. Next base: position 233,126,404 of record CM061533.1, read on the forward strand.
CTCTCATCAACACCCACCTCGCAATAAAACTCAGGACCTTTACATACTTGTAATTGAGATTACTCAATAGGCTATATAGCACTAAAATTGAGATTGACTAAAACAGTAACATATAAATAATAAATTACTATAATAGGTTTAAGACATTGCTAAAACATTTAAATTTAAATTCAAAAGTCTATTAACATGAAAATATGTTAAATAAAACAACCGGTTGTTTTAACATCATACAATAAAAAAAAAAAACTATTTTTAAATTGTTATATAACAATCATCCGAATTTACAAATGATTGCGAATCGTAATCTTGATATTCTGGACACAATTAATGATTACTGTATTTGAAACTACAACGTTTTATAGTAACTACTTTATCTATGACCGTTACAATAATTACCAATAATAATTTTACAAGGTATGTCATAAAGAGGTATATTAAATTAAATACATACCCGTTGCATTATTAATTAATTCATTACAATACAGGAGTCACTTAATGATATGGATTCTAGGCCAACGAGAAAAAGGTTCTGCATTTTACGAAAGTGCCGTTATAATAGAAATTACGCAATTTGCATGTCAGCTAATTGTTGTATTACGGTTCATGTTTTAGTTTCTCTATGATCCTAAGCTCAAAATAGTGTGATAGAACTTAAGTAAGAACGTCGATTAGATCATTAACATCTGATGTGGTTACGTTTTGGATGCATGACCGCCTAACCCATTATGGTCGACATTTTATTACTTTAATTTTACATTGCTTTACCAAATTTAAGTTGGTCGGAGATAAAGTAGAGTATGCAACGAATGTATTCAACATTTGAGAAAACTAATTTCGCTCGTGTTCTAATAACTTCTATCTCGTTTGACACAATACAGTTAGTGCATTAGTTAGGTCTACTATTAAACAACACAAGTTTTTAAGTATAAAAAAAATACCACGGAAAACTAATCCAAAAATAATATTTTTCACGAGAGGCCGAAGAAAAACATTGGAAAATGTGGGAGACGCATAATGTAACGTTATTATCTGGCATTGCCTTTCCCCGAACAGGCACCTCCCCCGCCTACACCGCTCTCCAACTCTACAGCTAAAACTCTACATTTGTTCATTCACACGGCCCGAAAGCTACACTTTAATTTTCAAGAGGCCAGGCTTTCTAAAATTCACAGGGATGACTGTATTATTTAGTAGGCCTATCTTTAGGGTTTAAACAATGGGATGTAACTTCGGAAATAAATTTAGATAATGAGGCCTGCGGAGTTTAATAACAATGTCTCATAAAAGAGAGCTGAGATCCAAGGATGTAAATAATTAAAAGTAGGCCTACAGCTTTATTAACTTGTCTAATCTTGAATAACATTCACTTAATTCGTTTTATATTACACTATCAATGCCCTTCTTTAACGGACATCCCCATAAAAAGAAGTAAAATGAAAAATAAATAATGTTTTAAAGATTACACGTATAATTGATAATAAGTCAGTATAAAGTTATTTAAGAACTAAACTGAGCAGAAAACATAATTCGTTTATAGTAGCGTGAATAATTGAAAATGTGTACTGAAATTTACGTTAAAAAATAAACACTAAAAGTAAAAATTCAAACGAGCACTTTTTGTTGTTACAATATGTTTATATTGATATCAAAACGAAATACTTTACTTGGTATAAAATGCAAAGTTTTACAGTCAGCAACTAAAAATTAAATGAACATTTACATGCATGGATTCAGATGTTTCGTTTATGGGAGAAAACATATTTCATCAAGAACAAATATTAGTCTATTGTCGAAAACTAATTTGGAACTAGTGCGACTCATTTTGTTTAATTTAACCTACTGAATTTTATTGCACATTGATCAAGATGTGTTTTTGCGTTACTTTATGCTCTTAGGTCAGGTGATAATCTTCATTGGATATACGGGAGTGAGTCTTGGGGCATGACGCGGATCGGCGTTCCGGGATCTTCATTCATCCCACCCCCGCATGCCGCACCCTCATCAAAAACACACCTGTCGGATTACCTCCCCCCCTCCAAAGATATAACCCCTCAGCTCGATTATAGCGGGCCATTTCACTCACCATCCTCCCACGCATAAGTTGCGTTAACGCGTGAAACGTGCGTGTTCGCGCCACCACACGGTGAAGATATAATGAAAAATATTTCGGTCTACAGCTGACTATTATGCTTTGTAAAACGATTTTCTAAGTGATTTTCCACAAAACATTACCAACTATTACGTTTCATGGGGTTTGGTACATTAATTCACGTACGTCTTGTAAGGTGTAGTTTGTTACATTTTTTAATAGTATATTAAACTTGAATACGTCTAAAATACATACCATATTGATTTTGTAATTGTTTACGCTTCTTAAAAGGGATTGATTGTCTTTCAGGGATTCTATCATAGTATTTTACATACATTATTTTCTACAATAAGATACTATTGGGTTAAAGAAAGCTTTTGGGCGTTGAGTAAAAAGGAATATTTTTTGGCCACCTCGATCATAAATAATAAAATAATAGGAAATTTCGGACCATTTTCCAACGTATTAAAATAATCTTATTTGTATCCTTATACATGAAAAGAAGAAAATTGAGATGTCGTTAAAATAACCAAATTTTGTGTATTACCCTAAAACATTTGCCATTAGAACCAACAATGTTATTACAAGAGACATCATAAAGAGGTTCATTATTCAAACAAATTTAAACCGGTGCATAATAAGGTCTTAACATTAAAATACAGGTTCTAAATATTCAGTTAAAACTATTGGATAATCCTCTAGTTTCCATTAAAATAAGCATGTAATAACATAAGCTCGATGTTTTTGGAAAAGTACCCCCTTCCGCCCCTCACCCATCCCAGCTGTTTTTGGCTGTTCGTCAACTTATGTGGCGAGACTTTTAGTCTAGACTCTTTAATTTTTAAATCTTTTACACTTAATTTTAGAGAGAAAATTCAATTTAGGAAGGACAAAACCTGTCTAGAATTAAAGAGAAAGATTGCTGCATCCGTTCAGAGCACCAGTCACTATAAATTACCGCTCAAGACAACAAACAAGTCATTCTCCGTGAATTTCCAGGAATGTTGCTCTTAATTATACATGAATATATTAATTAAAATATTTTATTATAAACTGCTTAAATCGGAATAACGATATTTAGGTAAATACAAATGCATAGAATTCAATTATAAAGTCAGCAATTGCAGTAAAATTTTAGTTACAAAAATTCTATGAAAAGGGTTTTCAACCTTAATAGGAATTAAAATAAAGCAGTTATTATCATTCTGCCTGTTTTTGTTCTTACAATAGCACTAAAAACCTTTCTTTTTTGTCCTAGGACTGAATAATCAGCTGGAATATTTTTTAGGTCCTAGCACTGAAACGTCAGAAAGCATTGTTTGTAAATAACATAAAATGTAAACAATGCATACTTACTTTGAAAATATAACTTAAAAATACAACTTTTAGTTAATATTTTAACGATTGAAAGTGTAATTCTGCATTATGATTAAAAATGTGGTTCATTATTAGGAGCAAAAGTATGTCTTTTTAATGCTTTATCGTTTTTAAAAACTCGGCTGCCACTAAAAAGAGTAACTTTTGCTCCTAATGATGAAAACTACTATTTTTCTACTCTTGCATAGCATGTGTTCATTTAGTGAATACATACTATGCATTTAAAATGGAGTAAATAATACTTTATAAAATCCCGCACTCAGAATGTATGACTTAAACTCTCAGCAATAACTTTTGCTGAGTAGTTTATAATGAGATTTGTTTAAATAGGGTATTCTTAAAGGATTTTGGAGCTTATTGGAACTGGAGACATAATACAATGCTGTTAAAATATGCATGCACGTGCAGCTAATAATAATTGGAAAACGTGGGCAAGTATGATTTTGTAAATGGTTTTAAAAACTAACGGGGTGTGGCCCGCGCGCAAATTGCGCATTTTGTAACATTTGTATTGTTCAGTTTAATAACTAGTTCAAAACTATTGATCTATTTACTTAAAAAATACTTCAAAACTATTAATCTCTAATTTTATTTACAATCCGACTTTAAAACTCTTCTGAAAGTAATCAGATGCTAAGTTTCAATTCACATTTTTAAACATCGTACAATGACAGTTGGTTAACATTTTAAAGCGCACTCTAGAAATAAATTAAAGGCGAGGGGGGCGAAGCACGAAACGATATGACCTTTTTAATTACTATTCGCCCACGCGCTATATCCTAAGGTTCAATCTCCTATCTTAAAATGACTCCTCAATGAGCTTAATGACTCCTCAATCTTAAAAAACGGTTCAGTAGGTCGAAGGAAAAAGGGACGTAACATACGAAACTCTATAGAAATAAGAAGATAGATTGTAGTTAATCGTCCAGCTAATCTCGAACATATATGAAAATTATGATGATAATATGGTTGGCTTTAACCCATATAAATATCGCTAGTATCAAGACTGAAACAGACTCAACTTTTAGCTGGGCCTCCATTTGAATTCGCCATTTACTGAATTACTTATGCTGAGTAAGACAGGATTTATGAGTAGACGCATCCACAAACTAATCCTTGTGTTTTGAGTGCTGTTAACCACATCAACATGGAGGAGTTATTCTTCATAATACTGGGACAATGCGTAACACAAACGCAACAAACATATTAGAATTAATGTGTCTAGTTTTACACATATAAAACGTACAACTACAGCTATGGATATACGATTTGAATTCCTGTAATGTCATACTAATTCGAAAGCCATGAAATGTGGTTATGTAGACGATACAAGGTTTATTTTTCAGATAAATTTACTTCAACTGATTTTTCGTAGAATAGCGGAGAAACTTTGATGTTTGTAATATGTTCGGATTGCTAAACATGATATTTACTAGTCTTACAGTTGATTTAGTCTAAAATAGCAATTTTTCCTCACCAGGTACGAAGACAAGAGATGAGTATTACCTGAAAAAAAAGAGTTTAGGTTATCACAAATATTTCTTACAAATAAATATGTAAATAATTACCATTCCAAAATAACAGACATGATTAAATTAAATGAAAACACTATACTAAGTACTATCCTAGTACTCTAACGGTTATAACGGAAGTCAGAGTCAATGTAAAATACGTGTAGGTAGTGCCTTTAGTATTGGTGATTTTTCGTTCCTCATTTCGATGATTAAATTACATTAACTGGCTGGGTAGCTGAGTGGTTATAGTGCTCGCCTTTGAATCCAAAGGTTGCCGGTTCGATCCTGAGAAAAGTTAGTAGCTTTTTAAAGGATCGATTCTGGACCCAGTCGCCATTTGTCATTGGGCTATTAATTAATGATGCTTTCTAACAACTGGTCGATGATAGATAGTAACAAGACTGGGGTTTGGACCGTTCCCCGTCAAAACGTTAAAAAATGCCACGGGCGTTGATAGACACAAAAAAAATTGTGTCTGTAACATGATAAAACCTAAAATGCAAAAGAGAACAATTTACAACAAAACTTAGATTTAGTCATCCGTTTAATACTGTCTAAGAACTTCCACCTACAACTGTATTGATCTTGTCTCTTGCAACTATGAATTAAATAATGTTTATTTTAAGATATAAAATACTAAAATATTTTATAAATAGAAACATTTTATAAGAAATTATAAACTAATTTCTATTTATCGTTTTAGAAATACAATTAATAACTAAGTTATACTAATTTCAAGACAGAATGTTTAAACATTAAGCAAGTGCACGAACGCCCTAGGTTGAAGCATAAATATTCATATGAAACGTAATAATTACAGTGCCACATCTAACTTACAAGATTAAGAGCTTTCAACTAAAATTAACAAGTATGTGTTTTTTTTTTTCAACCCTTTGAAGCTCAAAGATAACTTTATTAATCATGTCTCATTTAACCGTATTTAAGTGGTAAAAAGTCCCAATGACACCTGTAATACTTATTTTATTGTCTCAAATTTAGTTTTGTACACGTTCGCTGCCCCAGGAAATATTTCCAAGGGCATTTCTAAATATTTGTAGTGAGAAGTCGTGTTTTCCGCTCTTGTATATTTTATTTTTTTATTTTTTTTTTAATTTCCCTGAATTTTTGAGGGAGTAAAACATAATATTTGTTGGATGATTAATAGCATTGACTATTGAACGTTACTCTTAGTACTACTTCTAAAGTCAATGTTAATAGGTTAGTATTTTGTCATCAGTTACTCCTTGAGCACGTAGTTTAGGCCTACATATATGAAGAATATAATAGACCTACTCATACTGTGTTAATTTTTTTTGTGACTTAAATAATAAATTTTTCATTGGGATGATCATTTACCCAGATTTCATAGGCACCTCGTTTATTTTACATTTATAAACACGCAAATTTATAAAAAAATTATAAATATGCTATAAATTATATGTTATAGCAGTTAAGGCAGTTTAGTTAAAGAATATAATTATTTTACATGAATGTGTAAAAAATTTAAGATAAAACCAGCATTTATTTTATTTTGAAACCTAATATTAATATTTTTTAAGGTAAGTTATTAAATTTAATTTTAACAACGGTTTTTAAAACTATTTTACATTTCTTTAACTTCTTGGTTGGCTTTATATACGTGTTGGTGCTGTTACTCAGGTTGACGTAATAAATCGTCTTCCAACACTACTTGATATATTTTCACTTACAATACACGAATGAAAATATTAATGAAAGATATATTTCGACAGTTACACCGATCAAAACTGAGGCCCAATCTCATACTTAAAATTGGATGTGACGATAAATAATACTTGTTTTATTGTAGTTTTAAGTAATTTTTTAATGATGATTATTTTACACATTGTCATCTCATAAAATACCAATGAGTAATATGATATTCAATAAAATTCTTTCTTTATTAATAAGGTAAAAAATGTAAAAAGAAAACATATTGTTTAAGTTACACACATCCAACACACAAGTTTTTACATCCATTTAAGATAAAAATACAAAAGAATATTTTGCACAGGTGATTTTTAAATTCGGGATTCAAAGGGTCTATTTACTAGCCTACTTATTAGTCAAAACATTATTAAAATTCCTCTAAACATGTCTTTTCACAAGAAAATTTGTTGAATATAAATGGCCCACAGTGTACCGTATGTGAAACAAATGGTACATGTTGTCAGAAAACAGAGAACAGGGGATTGTTAACATAGATGACTATGACCTTAATTTAAGTTTACACACAGTATTGTATAAGCATACCACCGATTCCGGCAGTTAATTAATTATTTTTCATAACAAATCATGTACAGAAACTGTTGCTTATGTTTGAAAAATCTTTTTTACACATAGATATTAATATTGCGTAGCTAAGAAAATATTAAACCGATTGTTTATTGTTAGAATAATCAAGGTAAATTCGGTGGTAATGAATGCAGTACATTTTTTTTAACAACCAACATTGCTGCAAATTTGCCAGTGTGTAGTTTTTACTAAAAATAGAGTTCCAATTCTGTGATGTGCAGAGCGATTATTTTTACAGTTCTATATTTGTCGCTGCTGATTCCGCCGCTGATCCTCAGCATCGGCCAATCAGAGACCGGATGCGGATCACGTTACCTCGTTATCCGGATTTTACTTTGCCTCAACTTTCTCCTCCTACATCGTATCCATATCCAACTCAAAATTTGAGTATTAAAATTTTTGTATATCAATATTTACAATGCTCTAAGTGTTTTGTAAGATTTTTTGAGTATTAAGAATCTGAATATCTGTTAGAGACGGAATCTGAAATTAGTCTTTAGTAGAATTATCTAAGATATTTTACATGCAAAATTGAGAGCATAAAACCTGTTTTTACACACAACGCGAGATATAGGCTACTTTTATAAGGAAATGTGATTGTAATGTTTACGGTGAAATCCTTATTAATCCATAAATTATTTAAATAAAAGTCACATTGCATTGCATAAATTATTGAAATATGAGCGTAGTTGATCCAGATAAATTAATAATAGATTAAATTCAAGTCTCAAGTTTTTTCAAGATATTCTATTTCTTCAGACGCAACATCTGAGGAATAATTTCAATAAATACCTTTTTCTGATTATGTTGCTTTTAAATCGGTAGGTTACATAAACCAATCTTTTTATTTTCATCAACAATCGATTTGTAACTAAACGAGTGTCCAAAAAAGGGTTCTCACTTTTAATAATTTGATGAAATTATAATGTTTTTATTTCAATTGATCGAGTAAAATTTCCGGCTAGTTTCTATTATTGTTACCTCTTTGAAACAGAGGAAAAGAGCCAGCGTTCACAAATGCATAGCAAAAGTAAGTAATGTACACGCTTATACAAAATCGTCTTCTGCCTTAACCATACCGCAGCAACAATAAAGGTAAGAAAAAAATCTTCTTAAAAAATAGTAATATCAAAAACACTGTTAGGAGAAGAAGAGTCAAAGGTGAACCACGACGTTGAAAGTAGGAAGAGAAGAATGGGACCGGCAATTCTGCACGTATGCCAGACAAGACAAGGTCAAAGGTCGACATAAGTGGGAGTGAGGCCGCTGCATCATTCCATCTCCCTCCCTCACATTGTTATGAAACGTGAAACGTGGTTTACTTTATTGCTTTTTGCAACATGGGAGCTGTTGAATTGAAATTTAATACTGAAGCAAACAAAGTGGAAGAAAAACGTATCTAAGAGATTTTTAAGTTCAATTTGCCATCATACGGATTAAATGCAATAAAAAATATCCTTTTGCAACATAAGTATTTTAATTTTAACTAAAGCGAATATTTTAGTCGTAGTTAAGATAATTTTTTCATATCCTAATACTGGCAGTATTTAAAAAAATCTAAAACTCTAAACCTAATACCATCTTTTACCTTTTTTTTGTAAATGCCATCCTTTTAAATGAGTACTATTTTTTAACTGTCACATTATGATAATTGGATATTGTATAATTTTTAGTTTGTGCCCAAGGGGATGAACGTAAAAAATGTTCACCACTAGTAATTTTTCTAATAACATTTTCATTCCATACTGAAAACAAATACTGTAGATGTAGTTATGATTATCAATATTTTTAATCTTTAAGACATCAATTAGTGTAAACTATTATACTGTACTTAACAGATTGGTTTGTCGAAATACAATTATTTATTCTATTGCTTTGGTATTTCTACTTCAGTAGGCCTAATAGTAAGGCTTTGTGAACTGTGGTATAACAATCTCACATAGTCCTCTAGCGATGAAACTTTTCAAACAAATTTAGATTTTCCTGATCGGCCTACAGCATTCTATTTGCAATATTCCGCATCAATAGCTTTTATTGTTTCCGTTTAGGATTCTGAATGTTTCCCATTTATTAGTGGTTGGTATTGTTTATATCCGTAGCAAATATTAACTGTTCCTAGGTTTTATAATTAGTAATGATATACTGTTTTCTTCACCAAGGCAATCCTTAATTTTAAAACATATTAACATATTTTTAAATATTTACGTAATACAATAAAAGTATGTTTAGAGAGAAACAAGATGTGGTAATCAAAACATACAAGCATTAAACTTATAATTAAGTGAGAATCCTTTGATCATTGATACGCTGAAACAGGTTTGAGTTTAAGGAAACTTGAACTCTATCCGATTAAGAACCCTTCTGTGTGAAACTTGTAACGTACGAGTGATTAATTGAGACAACCTACAAGTTTATTCAAAATTCATAAGGGTAAATTTACTCCAGTAATTGTAAATATTCACAGTTTTCGATAAAATATGATCTTTTTTACTAATTCAATTCTGATTATGTAAGTCTATTTAATAAAATAACGAATGACCTTTTCTTTCTAATCTTGAGAAGGTTAATTACATCAAAGGAGGATTTTCATTTCAAAGGTATTGATAAAATATTCAAGTTCTGAAATGCTGCTATAAAAATGAAAGCTTTTGCCACGAAAGTCTTTTTGTAAAATGTGTGATCATTAAAGGGATGTAAGCCTTCATAGCTGTAGCAATTATAATTAAAAAGAGTTTTATATAAAATATTTATTCATAAACGCTTAATAAATTAGGTAATACAATACACATTTAAATACCTGGAAAAATAATTAATAAAACTGAAAAATAAAAAGCTAAAATAAAAATATGTAGTATATTCACGAGACAAATGATTACGTCAAAATTATTTTTCTACGAACTAACTTTCTAATTTTACAATAAGGACAAGAACTTCATTAGGATGAACAGTGGGTGAACGCACCGTAGCAGGGGTAGGTCCCTGAGCCAACAAGATAACAATGAAACCGGCGAAGTTAAGGAGAAATGAGTTTAACTTGTTTCTTTGTCACCGACACAAGTTGGTCCATACAAATAAAAATAACAACGCTGCAGTCATTATAACAGTATAAGGTCTTTTTGTCCAGTAAATTGGTTTCACTGAAAATCTTAAAACTATGGAAAAACAATTTAACCATTAATTTTCAGTTTGTTTGATTTATTGGGGGAAAATATGAAAGGAAATTATACATAAATCATTTTAGTATTTCAGTATTACTCTAAAGTGCTTCGGGGTTTTTTCAGTACAGTTTGTCAAAGCTAAGAAGGAATGAATCGCAATGAGGTAATCTATACGTATTTAATTAAAAATTTATTTGTATTTGGAACTCCTCCTAAAAATTTTTATCAAATTTTCAAATTTGTTGTGTCGTTGGATGGATTTTGGTCTGTAATTGTTTCCGCCAAAATTGATGGGAATCGAACCTAGAGCTACGCCTTATATTATTTTAAAGTTTTACTGTTAATCTTATGGAAGAAGGGTAGTTGACTGAATCATTAGACATCTGTTGTAATAACAAATGCTATAGCAAATCAGGAAGAACAGACGTTACAAATAAAAAAATATTTTTAACTCATTAGGTCCAGATGGTCTACATAACTTGAAATGTTGGTCTAATTGCGATCAGGAGGTGATATCTAGTACTGTAGTTAATAATAGTGTAAAGTAGGCCTATACATTTGTCTTCCAGATAGAAATCTTTGGTACCTCATCCGTAGGCTAGATTACATCTTTTTCACTCGCTCCAAAATCCTTTAGAAAAAAGCCAAAACGCCTAGAATAGTTATGAGCACTCACTATACATAGCTATCCATAAGGGGCACGTACCCTCGAAACTCAGAACGTAATCTCTTTTCGGAATATCTTTTATGGCTTTTCTTCCACTTCGGTATAGCGACAGCGTGGCCAGTTTTCATTGCAGTGCGTGAACAAATGGCATACTGTCAAAAACTCATGGCATATTGTCAATTTTATTCTTATGAGTTTACTTTGTACCCCTAGGGACACAAACCATAACTTAATTTCCTCGTTAACAGAAGTAAAGTTAACATAGCAGGTGGGGAAAATATTGTACTTCCCCTAGTCCGTTCTATTTCAATAAAACAAACAAAGATATAAACATTTTTAACCGACATTGGTTGAAAAATTGTGACTGTGGGCAACAATAGTTCCAGCATCGAACATCCGGTGGTTACATCTGTCGATATTCCCATGAGGTAATATGTTTGTTGGGGAGAATCAACAAGTGATGAGTATCCCGCGGTGTAGGTCAGTATGATGTATGATGTATTGCTGCCTCCAGCCACCGACCGGCCTCGTGTTCCCCACTATATTGGATGAGAATAAAGCTAACGTTTCTATAAAAATCGTTGATTTACTTGGGTAAAATATATTCTACATCTCATAATATGGCGTATTGAAATATTTATAATAATTCATTAATAAATAACAGTTTTTTTTAACATTTTCTTAATATTTCTTATTTAGATAAGTAAATTGTATTTAAACAACTAAACTGTTTAAACCACATAGTTAAATGGGACGCTTGGCATTTCCATTTTAATTTATTTGCAGATAAATTTTTTTCATAAATGCATCATCCACAAGATTTATTCATACGTGTTTACAGGATCACGGGATAAGAGAGTTAATATCAAATAATTGGTAGCCTATTAACAATTGAAGTAAGTAATTAAACACGACAAAAAGAGAAATCATGGCAATGGATAGGCCTACTTATATAATTAATTATAAATCACTAGTTATAAATGATTTTAGATTGATTTTGTAATATTTTACATTAGGCCTACTTGTTAACTGGTGCGTTTTTAACATCACTGCACTAATTAAAATAACAATTAAAAACCGTTTCATTCATCACAAGAGTTTTCAAATGTTTCAGACACCGGTTTACAGAAATCAATCAAATTTGACAGGCATAAGATACTTGTAATGGCCATTAAACTGCTGAAATATAACCTATTCCACATGTTGCACTGGTATTTTAGTTGTTAGAAGGCGCTTTGCGAAAATTATTTAGATTAAGATGTAGCAGCGAATTATCAATTACTCGTAATATAGAGTAGGGTCTACTAGGTACGTTTGTAATTGAATTATGTTCACAGAAAACTTATCTATTTTAGAAAAATGTAAATTATGCGTGATAGTAACAAAAAAATTTAGTTATCCTTTTTTTATTAATATTTTGGCAGGCCTCTTTTTGCCTAAGTTTGCCCCATCCACAAAGAATATTGATCTGGGCGTGGAACGCATTAGACAAAGTAAAAGGGTGAGCCGGTACAGTAATGGTGAATGGTACTGATAAAAGTTCCTGGCAGAACGTGGTTTGGAACATACGACATCGCTGCTATGATCCCGAAGTCCGGCGTACTAACCACTACTCCACCGACAACGCCACTCACCCATTATATTGTAGAATAAATTAACCGTGTCAAAAGTTTGATGAAAATATAAAATTAGTGTTGGCCCAAAGAGCTGATCTAAACAGAAAGCTGCCAGCGTGACTGGAACTACAGAGCGTGACCGGGGGGGGGGAGGTATTGTGCATTAATCATTAATCATATAAGCATCCTATTAATTTTACTGCATTTATGATCGTTGCAATATATCACTTTTAACAGTTGACAAAAAAAAATACCTTAAGGTCAATAATTGAATGTTTTTCGCAGAACAATATTCGTCACATATTAATGTTAACTAGGGGGCCTGTGCAGCGCAATGCACTGCATTTATTACTGTACCTGGTGATCAAACTTTGCTCCATGGTAATACTTTAAAAAAAATTTCACTATAGTGAAAATCAGATAGAACATTATTGGTGTTTCATCGATCGATCTTCATTACCAATCCTTCAACTTCCCAATATGATAGTGTTGAGATGTGGTGCTCGTTCTTTTAGGTATAAATTAGCTAAGATTACGTAGTTGTTCTTTTGCCGATATGTCTTAGGGCCCTTGTTTAAACCCTCCTATAAAATTTAGAATAAATTCACAGATGTTTGATCCACATAGTTTATCAAATATAAAACTTAAACGACAACAGAATAAAAATCAACATTTCATTACACCCCGGTCCTGTTATGCAGCACTCACTGCGGCTGTTTTTGTAGTACTACTGCATGAGGTAGTCAATGACATAGTGAATGAGTCCACATACATGCCTAAATCCCCTTTAAAATAACTTTCCATGACATTACAAAATTTAAATAAAGAAATCACAAAAATTAAGAGAATCTACATCTTTGTTGGTGTGGTCCATTTTGTTTTTAGTGGCATTTTTATTTTTGTTAAAATTTCTCTTTATAAAAACCATTTTTGTAATAAGCATGTTTTCTATACTGGAGGTAATAAACTTTTATTTGCTGTCTTTTACACAGGTTTTTAAATATTTGTAGCGTTCTGCATAAAACATGTTTATGCTATAATAGTAAATTAAAAGGTTATTACAATTACAATTAACTATCCCCTTTCCTTAAGTTTACAGCAGTTTGAAAACCCATGCACACGAATTTAGTGTTCTATTTTAATATTTGTTACCTTTCATTATTGTGTCAATACCAGTCGGACAACCAGTAAGACCCATGTCAAAATTTTGAATTTCCAAAATTACTTTCGTAAACAAAAATGAAATTTTCTAGGGTTAAGTTACAAAACTTATTTTTGTGCCCAAATACGCGTAGATAAAACTTTCAAGCAAAAACTACCTGCTACATTAATTTTGAGAAAAGGTTAAAACCTCAGATTAGACACTCCTCGTATTAAAGGATGAAATTGTTTTGATATTTCAGTACCAGTTCAATTTGCTTCTATTCAGCTTTTAACATAGTACCAGGGGGACCGAGCTTAAGCTCGGTAAAAATATTGCTTTCGTTCTCACACAAAGCTCGTTCGCTCCGCTCACTCGCCCTCTTCCATTTGAAGGACGAGCTCGTTCGCTTCGATCACTCTCCAAGCCAATGGGTGTTGAACATTGGTATAATTTCCTTAAATTACAGGTTTAAAGATGTAACACATTTATATCTACAGTTATCAGCTGATTTTTGTTCAATTAATAAAATCTCCATAAGGATAACATGGAAACTTTGAAGGGCTCTAGCGCGAAAACCGGATTTTTCCCAGATATGGGACCAACGCCATTCGACTCCTGGTGACCAAAACCCCCTTAATCAATAAAAAAATCAAAAATCCTTGGAGTGAAAAAAAACTTTGCCCGGACAAACGGAGCTTGTTTTAGAGTATAAATGTGTTTGTTTGTTTAACTATCAACAGCTGTTTTATTTAGCAATTCAATATAAATTGTTCCCCATGTCAATCTTATGGACAAAAAATGAACTTTGAAGGCTTCCCGTGGGCTTCAGAATTAAAATATCAAAAATCTAAAACCTTATTGCAAAACTACGAACTGAGACTATTCTTTCGACACCTCAAACTTAAAAATTGGTCCAGAAATAAGGGAGGAGTAGTGTTAACAAAAAAAGGGCATCACGTATAATTAAAGGATGAAATTGTTTTGATATTTCAGTACCAGTTCAATTTGCTTCTATTCAGCTTTTAACATAGTACCAGGGGGACCGAGCTTAAGCTCGGTAAAAATATTGCTTTCGTTCTCACACAAAGCTCGTTCGCTCCGCTCACTCGCCCTCTTCCATTTGAAGGACGAGCTCGTTCGCTTCGATCACTCTCCAAGCCAATGGGTGTTGAACATTGGTATAATTTCCTTAAATTACAGGTTTAAAGATGTAACACATTTATATCTACAGTTATCAGCTGATTTTTGTTCAATTAATAAAATCTCCATAAGGATAACATGGAAACTTTGAAGGGCTCTAGCGCGAAAACCGGATTTTTCCCAGATATGGGACCAACGCCATTCGACTCCTGGTGACCAAAACCCCCTTAATCAATAAAAAAATCAAAAATCCTTGGAGTGAAAAAAAACTTTGCCCGGACAAACGGAGCTTGTTTTAGAGTATAAGTACCAGGGGGACCGAGCTTAAGCTCGGTAAAATTATTACTTTCGTTTCTCACACAAAGCTCGTTCGCTCCGCTCACTCGCCAGGCGGAAGGTTTGCTGCACATTGGTATGATTTTCCTAAAACCACAGGTTAAAGATGTAACACATTGGTTTATTTTATCTACAGTTATCAGCTGATTTTTGTTCAGTTAAAAAATTTCCATAAGGATAACATGGGATCTTTGAAGGGCTCTAGCGCGAAAACCGGATTTTTCCCAGCTATGGGACCAGCTCCAATCGATTTCTGGTGGCCAAAACCCCCATATTCCAAAATTTGAAGGAAATCGTCGGAGCCGTTTTTGAGATAATTGTGCAAGCAAGCAAACAAGCAAACATTGCTCGTATAAGAGTATAGGATAAATGTGTTTGTTTGTTTAACTATCAACAGCTGTTTTATTTAGCAATTCAATATAAATTGTTCCCCATGTCAATCTTATGGACAAAAAATGAACTTTGAAGGCTTCCCGTGGGCTTCAGAATTAAAATATCAAAAATCTAAAACCTTATTGCAAAACTACGAACTGAGACTATTCTTTCGACACCTCAAACTTAAAAATTGGTCCAGAAATAAGGGAGGAGTAGTGTTAACAAAAAAAGGGCATCACGTATTATACAGGGTGTCCAGCTTCCACCTTTACAAACTTTTCCAGGTTATTAAGCATGCCAAAACAAACAGAAAAATCATATAAACATATGTGCGGAAATGCTTCGTTAAGCCGCTAGCCGCCATTTTGTTTTTTACACTTAAGAATTTTTATTTCCGTAACGGGTTGTTGTATGGAGTTCATATTTGGCATATATCTTAATCACACCAATGCGCATTTTTAGAAAAAATATTATTTTTTTCCGATCAATATTTTCAAAATGGTGGCCATTTTAAGTTTTTAAACTCAAATATCTCAAAAACCGTAAATTTTATAAAAATTTTACTAGACACAAAAAAGTTGCCAAATTAAATTATCTAAACAGTGATACCAAGTTTGTAAGGATCCGGCAACAAATAACGGAGTTATGGTGGTTTTCCTGTAGAAAAACACTGATTTTGCACTATGATTAATGCCAATTTAGGTTATTTTAAGAGAAAAATCTCAATAACTCCGTTATTTGTTGTCGGATACTTACAAACTTGGTATCAATGTTTAGATAATTTAATTTGTCAACTTTTTTGTGTCTAGTAAAATTTTTATAAAATTTACGGTTTTTTAGATATTTGAGTTTAAAAATTTAAAATGGCCGCCATTTTGAATATATTGATCGGAAAAAAATAATATTTTTTCTAAAAATGAGCATTGGTGTGATTAAGGTATATGCCAAATATGAACTCCATACAACAACCCGTTACAGAAATAAAAGTTCTTAAGTGTAAAAAACAAAATGGCGGCTAGCAGCTTAACGAAGCTGCATTTCCGGACATATGTTTATATGATTTTTCTGTTTGTTTTGGCATGCTTAATAACCTGAAAAAGTTTGTAAAGGTGGAAGCTGGACACCCTGTATATAGATAGATAGGTAGATTTAACTCTTATAGACAAATGTTTGCAGGGGTTCATTATATTGCAACACAAACAAAGAAGACACGAAGCTGCCGTTCTAAGTTGATGACGGTGCTCACAACTTTGCAAACGTAAACTTACTTTATACAAATTTCAGTGAATACTCGACGTGAACCTGCACCTGCTTTAGTTCATCCTCCAACTGGGATGTTCATTGTAAAACATTTGTGTTCTTTAGGAAGATTGAATGATACATAGTGCTCCTACCTTTAAAAGGAATGTAAGGTATAAATATTTAAGTTATTTACTGCATTAATCAACCAAGTCATCGAAGGATTGAAATTCCTAATTTTATAGGAATACATATATAATGAAAATTCTAGAGCGAGGCAATAAATTATTAATGAAATAATATCATTGGCATAGGAAATCTTTTTTGTGCGATTTAATGTCGCCTAAGTTAAAAGAACTTGCAACAGCAGGGCGATGCACCAAGCTCTGAAAGTCTGTACATTTTTTAATAGAAAAAATTAAGTATTTTTTTCATTTCTTCAGCCAAGATGCCAACGGCAGATTGTGGTGATTATTTTATTAACATATTAAATCATTAGACTGACATTTTGGTAAAATTGTATGGTCAGTAGTTTTTAAAGTACAATTTTAAATTTTTAAGCCTATTGTCTTAATTTTGGGAAAAAATGTTAAGTTGTTTGAGAGTGTGATTAAACGTTGCGGTGTGCTATTCCTGCATAATGGTTATTCTGCAAAATGTGACACCAAAACAGCCAGTCAAACTTTAGTTTCTCGAGTTATATTGATTGTATATACTCCCCCAAATTGTTGGACCCTAAGTGTAGTGAAAAAATCTTCTAGAAGAATATTGTACATAATATTTATTAATTTAAATTTTGTATTATCATTAAATTACGTTAAAATTCTTTTTCAAACTGGCAAAGCTTAGAAAATTAGGTAAAGTTATTAAGTAAAATTATAAAACTGTACAGCTATGGTACCAGAATTATTTATACAATGCAGAATTATGTATTGATAATGATGTTAGTTCTGTCAGTGAATTATCCCTTCACTTCATCCTTTTGATGTCTCTCATAACAATGCGATGGAAATAGCCATCATTAACTGGCTTACTTCTGTAATTAAACATAACAGCAGGAGGCACTGACGTATAATAGTTGATGTATTTTAGGAGCACAGCATGCATGAATAGCTTTGCTGGTTGCAGGAAACGCTGAGTTTAAAGTTGAAAAGATCAAAATCATAATTAAAAACCTCCCAAGTGAGATTATATCTATGGAAATCAGTTCAGCAACATATATAAAGGAAGTCAGAGTAAAATATGTATCAGAAATGTTTTACAAACCAACTAAGACTTTTCACAAGTGATATTTTTCAAATAAAAATTTAGGTTATAGTAAATGAGCCGAAGCAGGAATATTTTTGACAGATTCAACACGGAGTATTAAATGGTATCAGTTTAGTTAAGAATAAGAAGCACTTAGGCCTATTAAATTCATTTGTAGACGAAGTACTCCAGAGCCAGTGTGAGAACCCGACACCCACACAATATAGGCAGTAACCATCCTACATGAGCCAGCTCTTTGCATCCTACCTAGAAATCGACATGGTCGGCTGATTCACAGGCATGCGACTACTGTTAGAGCAATGTGAACCGGCCGAACGGAGTTCCTACAGTTAAATCTTTATTTTGAAATTAAACTAAATGACTGTAGTAAGGTTTATGAAAATAGTCAAATGAGAGTTGTTAAATTGTTGTCAAATCCATTTACAAGTCCTAAACGAGTAAGTTGTGTATCTCCTGTAAGCTCAACTGTTCTATGTAACAAGTTAATACATAATGTAAACAGAGTAACAAAGGCTGTGGTACCCACCACCGTAATGCAAACAAACATGGTAACAATTAATTTTAAACATCCGTCCGTAAAGACTTGTATTGAACATGTATTATTATAAAATAATATTATACAAGACTGTCTGCTACAAACATAAAAGTCATTAGGAAGTAATTACAAATATATCAAATGTAGTATTGGTAACATTATCTAGTAGAGGAGCAGTATCGGTATATTCCTGTGAGACCTGTGCAATCTACGGGAACACGAGATAACGTCCGCAACAGAGATGCACATTGGCTGTCCAACTACTGTAACTTGTACACAGGTGGTTGGTACATGCCCTCTGTTAATATCATAAATTATATGGAACATTTTGTAAAGGTACAGTGAACAGGGTGCTTGAGCCCCCTAAATATCTTTAAATATCCACAATTTTAAGGTAAATTTTAATTTTGATTTGTAAACAACTAGAGGGATTGGGCGAAACTAAACACAATATTTAGATGAAATGTGATATTCATTGAACATGAGAATATTTAATAAAACCTAATATTTTTCCATTGCATTTCTTATGCCATAATGATAAGAGATAATTAAATGTATTTTCTTAAGAAAATACTCCAAAAAATCCTTTTTTCGTAAAACTTATACTAAATAATATTGTCAATTCAATGAATAAGTACACGAGATTAGGTAAACGGACGCCAAAATAAGATTCGTGTTAAATATAAATTTGAGAGACACGCCTTTCGAGACACAGTAATTTGACCATAATGGTAATCTATCTCAGATATTTTCTTTGGGCAGATCTTTCCATGTCATATGTGTACAATGTCAGTGTATAATCACATAAAATGTTGAAAATACATTTGCCAGAAAAAGTTATAAACTTAATACTTATAAATACAATCCAAGAATTTGGCACATGGAAATTGCCCCTTTTAATAGAACAGGTAAGTGTAAAACAAAATCTTGATTCTTCACTGCTTAAACATTTATTATGTAAATTAAAACTACTATGCAGTTATACGAGTAAATTATGAAAGGTAAATGCACACTATCATTAAGCAAATTCATCCCAAAACTTCATATATCTCCTCTGTTGTGTAATACCCGAGGTCAAACTCATAACTCTCCGAACCCAACAAATGAGTTGTGGACCTCATGACAATATTGTGTTCTCTGGGAGCCAAACTAAATGCATTCTATGAACTACAGTTTGACCTTTAAATTAATAATAACATTGTCAAAAAGTACTATTGTATTCATAGCATAAAATACAGTTAATTTTATTTTAACAATTTTATCCCTTGGATTTTAATCAGTCTTTTAAGTTGTTTAATGAAAAGTCTAACCTGTTTCACATATACTTAGAAATATACTAAGAGATCAGCTTTCATTAAATTTTAATAAAAAACTGGTTTGTTTTTACAGAGATTTGAGAAGGCCTACTACAAATTTGTTGGAAACGGAAATTTAGGCTGTGAAAGCGCTTAAGTAAAATAACAACCCAAACAACCTCTATTAGCCCAATCACTTTAGGGTTAAACGCTTAACGGAGCTATTGTAGCGATCCTCTGCTCATAACCTTCAGTTTATGCTGAATACATTTGCATAATATGCCATGTTCAAACTGACATGTAAGAAAATAAGTTAAAAGTGTCTGTGCTGCTTCACTCTGGCTGTCTTTCATCTTGAAGACCAATTACCATGGAATATAATAAAATGTCACTTCCTAGCACTCTGTAAAGAATGGTACAGGATTATTATTACAAGTAGGAAAATTAAATTAGATACGTAAAGTGGATTCCTAAGTCTTAAGTTTGGTAACTTTAAATGATAACTATTTTTAACAAAGATATTTCAATTAAAGTGAATATGTAGGATTGTAAGTAATAATGGAGCATTGAAAATTAACACCCAATATCTAAAATAACAGCAGGAAAAATTGCTAAAGGAAATAAAAGGAGAGACCAATAGAAATTGAAAATTGATACGGTCAGGGGCACAGGGATTCACATGAATCCACAGTTGGTGTCCATTACTTACTAAAGTAATTCACGCAGTTTAAATTGTAAATTAAATCCCCCCCCCCCCCCTTTAAACTCATGGTCACGTGACCCAGCTACGTCACGCTCGGCGCTTCTGCTCTGATTCCCCGCCCGATAGTGGCTACGCCACTCTGATTTACTTAAAAGATGGTATCTGTGTTACCGCCGTGAATATTTTAAAAGACCACTATAACCAAGTGTGCTTCCGCTGTCTACTTTAAAAAGAATCGTTTTGGGTGATTTCATAAAATAACTAGGTACGCGTTTGAAAACTGTTTAAGAGCCAATTCATGTAAGGAGAGAAAAAACTATATATAGCCATTTTATAGATAGCCTACATTTGTTGCAAAGCTATGAGTATGCGTATTGTTCCCGTGTATGCTTAGATGAGGATATCGGTTTTGTCTACATGGCCCGTCTTACTAGGCGATGTTTAGGAAACAACAGTTTATATTCCGCTAAGTTATCTAATAACACAGGTCACTTACTTTATTCAGCCAAACAATTCTTCATGTTTTGTTAACTATCGCGACAAACTCATTTGATGCTCATGTATGTTTCTTATTTTAAAATATTATCAATGATAGGAATAAACTGCTTTTAGAAGTGTGGACTATCTGTTCTTACATCGATTCTTTCAAAGGAACGAAAATAATAGAAAATTGAGCTAATATTTATGCAATCATTTTTTGTAATGCGATAAAAACTAGTATGACGCATGCTCAGCGTCGTATAATCACTTATCAACGTGTTTCAAGCAAATACCATCCACCAAGTACACTTAGATGTTATCCGATACTGAACTGAAATATTCAAACTCTTGAGCCAAAAATATATTTATTATAATAACAGGTTTTATATCGGTAATCAGGCACACATCCTAAGTGGTCTGATGACTGTAAGCAGACTCGCGTTGAACCAATCCGATTGCAGAGAACGGGGGTGTTGACCGTCAGCAATCAAACGGTTAATCAGATTCCCAACATCGGCTGATGTGAATCTGCTTATTCCAATCAACGGCCTCAGCGAGTCGTTCATTTGGTAAGTCAATTGAGCGGCTTTGCAATATTTAGAGTAATCGGGCTCTGATGAGGAAAAACATTCTCAAAATTTACAAATACAGTAAGTTGTTTTTCCTCCATAAAAGTTCACTTAATTGTGCTTGGAATCCTATACTATAATACGAGCAATGTCTGAAGGGATGTGTGTTCCACGATCTCGAAATCTAGCGATTAGATTTTGCTTAAACTTTGCATTTAAGAGTGTTTTGGCCCAAAAATAAGTTTAGAAACAGCCTCAATCTCAGAAAAAATCAAATTTTGTCTAAATTTAAGTTTTAAAATCGTAATTTTTAACATTAGTCTTATGGGTTGCTATTTTGTTAAGGAAATAACAACTAAAATAAACAAAAATAAAGGAACAAATAATTTTAAGCAGTTTTTTTAACAGCTGTTATCTGTAAAGAGTCTGGTAGATTTCATAGCTTGATTACCATGACACTATAACAAAAGTGAATTAAAACCAACGAGCAAGGCTCGGTTAACCTGGTACTGTTGTTTAATAGAATAAAGCTAAAAATTATCGACATATTAAAAAAAGGATATAAACGCTGAGTACCCCCGTCACAGCAGACCTGCGTACTCAGCGAATTTCCTACAGGATTTAGTTTTAACTTCACCCATAAACACCATGGGATTCAGGATGTACGTTTGCTGCCATGGGGGTTTATCGATAAATTAGTAGATCGAGAAAAATCCCTTCCCAGTGCACGTACATACTAAATTGCATCAAATTGTGAAGTTTTTAATTTTCTCCATAAACCCGATGGGGGTGAGAAGGTAGGTTTGCCGCCATATGGGTGCTGGAAGGAAGTATAAGTTAAACCCTACCTAGTGAATGTACATACCGAATACCTTTTTTTCTCCCAAACATGTTAAGCCAAGTTAAAAATTCAAAATACTAAATTGTCTGTTTTTTTTTTCAAGATCTTTTAAGTGTTTTCAGTTTAAAATGTTGAATTTTGAAAATTTAGGTCAAAAAATGCCAAAACACCATTTTGACCCTTTGAAACCCCATAAAAGCCCGTTCCCTTAACCCGATAACCCTGATTCGCGAACTCGTGAAAATAGGCCTGGTTCTGCACCTTCATACCAAATTTCATCAAAATCGGAGGTCTCTGTCAAAAGTTATCAGTACCACGGATACATAGACTCGGAACGAATGGTGTTTTTGGCTTCTGGTAACCTCAAAACGAAAAAGTAACATGGTCCCGGGATTAGGTCTTACCATGGCTACTACCGTAATAGCGTATATACATTTTCCTATGAATCTACTATCATATATATATGTATATACTATATAATATACATGCCTCAAAATATAAATATATTATAAATATATTCCCTATAGCGAAATTCGCTAAAATTAATAAGCCTGTTATTAGAGTGGAGTAGTGTGTTTTGGTCACTTTTAAAACCGGCCACGTGCCCACCGGGCCACGTGCCGCGGCAGCTGGCGCCAGCTGCCATGTCACATAGCTTCCGGTGGGGGATGGAGGGTATATATGAGATGCTGTAGTTATATTTTATGCCATATAGGTTGGGGTGGAGATGGCGATAGTGTTGGCGTTAGGGTGAAGTGAATTTGCGCATAAAATTAAAATTAAAAGTTAGTTCAAAATTGAAATTCGTCGGTGTTAACGAAACTCTAACAGTTGAAGAAAAATTAAGAGTTAGTTGAAAATTGAAATTCAAACTTATAACTGAGATGCGGAAAATATGTCAAGGTCATCCAGAGTAAGTTTTAAAAAATTCTATCCAACTATCACCAGAAATAGTTTTAAGTTGAAGTAGTTGGTGATAGCGGGATAATTGATTCGTGCCATGGGAGAGGTGTTTATCGTTTGAAAGTTGGCGATCGAATGAGAAGCGCCGCCTAGGGAGAGGGCTTATAAAACGGCAACCTTCCCCCCACCACCCCTTCCCCCACTCCTTTAGACCAATAACCGGTCGCCGATTCTATGTGGTAAAACTGAACCAGACATGGCGGCCGCCATGGATAAGTCTAACCTCAAATATTAGCTCAGCTGAACAGAATAGAGAAGGATGAAGTAGGAATTGTGGTTAGAGCACTTATATAAGGAATAGTGGGGGTAAAATAAAAAAACTTGTTGAACACAGTCGATAGGTGTAACAAGTTCAAAGTTGTTGAATTGTAACATAGAATGCAAAATGTTGTAAATAACATTATCATCAACATTAACCTGCGAAGTCTTTGAGTATAATGGGTTAAAACTGTACTTCTTCCTAACTCTATTTAAATTAGTTCTACACTTTGAAATTGAAGGTTTAGAAGTACTTCGTAATATGTGTTGTGTTCGCAAAAGCTTTAATTTTAAACATTGTGCAGTCATGATAACCGATGTGTTAAGTTCAGAAGTTAAAATAAGACTGAGATATAAAATGAAGTGTAAAAGAAATTGAAACAGAAAGCCAGAGTAGTAATTTTATAGGTTAGAATTTACGAAGGCTATTCCATGGATAATTCTAACCTCAAACCTAGTAAGTGAAGTAGTCATAACATAAAACTAACGAGAGATGATGACCGAGCGGATGCGAGGCAATGAATGTTTGTAGCGCGATAAACTACCCACCTTTATAGAGGCAATAACTCCAGCCAGATGGCGGCAGATGGCAAGCAAATGACTGGTTGACCGACTTTCACCTGAGTAGTAAGAGAAGTAGGGTTCTGTGTCTATCCCTACTCCTTGGGGTCAATGACCGACCGGAAAGGTCAATGACCTCCCCCCCCCCCCCCCCCCCCTCCCCCCCCCCCCCTCCCCCCCCCCCCCCCGAAAAAATGGAGCCCCCCCCCCCCCCTCCCCCCCCCCCCCCCCCTTCCCCCACTCCTTCCCCCACTCCTCCAGTTCAATGGCCGGTCACTACCGGTTGTTGACTTTATGTGGTGAAACCAGACTAAATATGGCAGCTGCCATGGATAATTCTAACCTCAAACCTGCTGCGCATGCAACGAGTTCTCCGGATCGGAATAGTGACTATGCTATTGCGCATGCGCCTAGTCCTGTATTACTCACTTTAGCGCTACTGCACATGGATAATTCTAACCTCAAACCTTGGTTTTGCGTTGCTGTGCATATGCTGCTCCCCACTCCTTCGCCTTCCTTTTACACTGCTGCGAACTGGACTGGATTGAACACTGTACTGGAGTGAAACAACTTCCCCCACTACTCGAGAATCCGAGGAGCAATACGAGCCTGATCTTAGCGTCAGTCGTCAACAAACTTTCATAGCGAAAGGTTGTTGGCGACTCAGCAAGAGGTTTCAAATATATAGTAGGCCTATATATATTTGAACTTCTTCTACTACGTTGCGTTTTTTAATGCAATGTGGTATGTGTGTGTGTGTGTTTAGTTTTAAGTTGTATTTAATTTAAGAAATAATTTGCGCATTGCGATGTTAGTTATAAGTTGGGTTTAGCATTAAGGTGTATTAATTTTAAGAGGTGTTTAGCATTAAGGTGTATTAATTTTAAGAATAATGAAGGTATTTGGTTTTTAATAATGATGTGTTGTTAGTTTTAAGTGTTGATATTAATAATTTATGTCGTTGTTTTGCCTTTCAGCTAGATGTTAGGGGGTAGATTAACTGTAAATTCAGAAGTTCAGTTGAACTTCACTTAGAAGGGGTGGGACATCCGCAAAATGCGGACTAGGTTTTTGCATTTTTGTTTAGGAATATAATGGGTGGGATTAGTTTGGGTGGGGTTAGAGTTGCGTTTCTGCATTAGGTGTTCCAGTTTCCCTTGGAATTCATGGTTACGGTAGACCCGGACCGGACCGTTACGGTAGACCCGGACGGTCCAAACAAAATTGCGTCGATGTCCCTTGCAGAACGTAACTAGTGGGTTGGGAGTGGGAACCGTTAGGCAAACAGGGTGGTGGGAACAGTATTACTGTTCCCATCACCTTGGATCATTATAAATCTTGAATGACCTTGACCCACTTTTGGAAAGGTCAATGACCCCCCCCCCCCCCCCTCCCCCCCCCCCCCTCCTCCCCCCCCCCCCCCCCGAAAAAATGGAGTCGATTCCCCCCCCCCCCTCCCCCCCCCCCCCTCCCCCCCCCCCCTCCCCCCCCCCCCCTCCCCCCCCCCCCTCCCCCCCCCCCCCCTCCCCCCCCCCCCCCCCCCCGAAAAAATGGAGTCGATTCCCCCCCCCCCCCCCCCCCCTTCCCCTACTCCTACCCCCACTCCTTCCCCCACTCCTTCCCCCACTCCTTCCCCCACTACTCCGGGTGAACGACCGGTCATGACCTGAAAAATTAAAATGGCTATAGCTTGATAACGGATTGACGGATTTGGACAAGCGATACATCATTGAAAAGGTCTATGTAAGACAAACATTTTGGTAAAAGAAGAATTTGGTTATCTTATTTTAGTCAAAAGTTATGCGAATTATTTTAAATAAATACCTTCTCTTTTCCCTTTTCCCCCACCTCCCAGGTCAATAATCAGTCTTGGCCAGCTGCTACCCCTCTCATTTGCATATTGTTATAAAAGACGCACCGACTGCGGCTAACATTTCATTCTGATTCCAGACGTTACGCTGCGAACTTGGAGCCACAACCATGTCATCTCTGCCAACTACAACTTCTACTTTAACTTCTACTTCAACTTCTACTACGGCTGTTACTGCACCAAAGAAAACTCTTCGTCTGAAAAATCCTCCTGACTGGTACAAGAAGCAACTTGGATCCCAACCTTCAACTTCTGGCACTATTCTTCCGCCTATCAAGACTTCTAAACTTCGAAGCATTTTTTCACCGCCTTCGCCTTCTACTTCGCTTTCAAACGACTCCACACCGCCATCAACCATCATGCCGCCTCCACAGAAGCCAGCTCCCCGTCTTAATACCCCTTCATTTGAAACTTTGCTTCATAGTCTTAGTACACCTATCATTCCACTGTCACCATTGCCTCCTACCCCACCACTTACTATGCCTGAAGACCACACCTATCATAAAACTAAATCCACTAAGCCTACTCCCAAACCTGCTCCTAAGCCTGCTCCTTCAGAGCAATTTCAATTATTACAAGAAGAGCGTCGTAGGGCATTTAGCCGTCCCACTACTTGCCCTGAAGTGCTCACTAGGGGAATTAAGAAAGGATCAGCTTGTGGGAGGAAATGTGTTAAAAATGAAAGTTTTTGCCGTGTACATATCGTGAAACATATTTCTGAACCACAACTGACAGAAATCCCCACCGTTGAAGACGATCCTAAAATAATATCCGTCAGAGGAGAGAGGCTTAAGAAAGGTTTGAAATATTTTTTTCTAAGTGTTGTTGACCACCAACACATTTTGGCAAAATGTAACGGCTTAAAATATAAAATTAGAGTTTGTGAGAATTTGTGTAAAGAGAAGAGATTTAACACTTTAGATTCTCAAGACTTTCTCCTCAGGGATAAAAAGGATCGTATTACAAGGTGGGGGCGTAAACAGTAAATTCACTTAGTTTTTTCCAAATTGTTGCTAAAAAAATAATGGGGGAGAAACACAATGCGTTATAGCGTTGTGTTTCTCCCCCATTATTTTTTAACACTCTAAGTCTCGTGACCTACTAACCTACTTCCATCCAAGTAGTAAGAAAAGTACTTCCCCCCACTCCTTTGGGTCGATGACTGGTCACGGTCAGCTCCTACCCCTCATTTGCATACTATTATAAAAGCGGAGCGAGCGTTGGTCACCCTTTCATTTTTCTTCTACACGCCGCTCTTGTCGTTTCGTCTCTGCTGTTTACAATATTTCTTGCTTCAAAATGCCTCCTCATCTGAATGAAAATTTCAATTTTTCCGAAATTTCTGATGTTTTTGAAGAATCTGAAGACACTTTAAGTAATGACAGTGAAAGTGAAGATGATGAGGACGATGATGATTATACTGTTGAACTTAGTGAAGAACGTAAAGTCATAGCAATTGATCCACAATTTCCATTTGATACAATAGAAAAGTTTATGGCTGAAGCTAATAAATGGTTGGACTCAGGATGTTATGTACGAATTGACTCTTTTATATTGTATGGTGATAGTCATTCTTTCCTTGTCACACCAAATGACAGAGACCGCATGTTGCAGTGGGCACAATCTATGATGGAGTGCTATGAACAAGGTGTGGACACTGGCGGCTATTTTCTTGCACAACTAGTGTAATAACAAAATTACCCTTCCCCCACCCTACACCTTATCCCTTTCAAATCCTATAAAGAAGGGGGAAAGGAGTGGGGATTATAAAATGGTGGGGGAATGTGTATAAATGCAGGTTGTTTGAAGAGACTTTTATTATTGTGGCTTTAGCAGAAACAACATGGAGTTTAAATCTTCAGCAAAAATAAGGAACAACATAATAAAGAGAGAAATTCGCAAGAAAGAAAAGATTGAACTTATAAAATTACAACTTATAATTCCTTCCATTGAAATTGGATGTAGCAAAATGAAGACTTTGGTAAAAACTAACGAATATTTGCTAAAAACAATCGAAGAGTTGAAGAGCAAGAATGGACATTCTACGTAGTAAAATTTGAACATTTTAATATAAATAAGTAAACCCAAAAAAGTAGATGTAGAATAGAGAGCGAGGAATAGATCACTTTGTGGTAATGGACTAACATGCCACTTAGTGCTCTATTCCTCGTTCTCGCGTTAAATTGGATTACCTTGACCTATTTGTTCGACTGTTAGAATTTGGTTAACACTGTTGAATTTCAGTTTTGAACTAACGTTTATTTTTGTTCAACTGTAAGAGTTTTTTTTTAATACTGTCGAATTTTAGTTTTGAACTAACTTTTAATTTATGCGAATTTTTAGTTTAACTTTAGTTAATTTATGCACAAATTTAGTTTAACTAAGTGTCTGTGCTGTAGCCATTTTCACCTAAAAGTAACTACAATTAGTTGGGTGGGGGAAAGTTCGTTAAAGCTTGAATATAAAGAAGTATATACTAAAACTCCAATGGGAATAAAGAACACGAATGAACAATTAGTTTGTGGAAGGTTAATATTTTTGTTCAAAATGTTTGATTTCCTTGGATAGTGAAGAAGATGAAATAGTGGTGGGGGAACCGTTATAAAAGGAGGAACATGAGAGCCCATTTCATTTCTTGGTGAAATTTCGAAGAGTAAACATCTCAACATGTATTGTTGCGATAAATGTTCGGAATCGTTTCACGATGAAATTCTATTAGACTGTCATAAAGAACTAATTCACAACAACCCAGAAGAAAAACAAGAACAAGAACAACAAGAACAACAAGAACAACAAGAAGAACAAGAAGAACAAGAAGAACAAGAAGAACAAGAAGAACAAGATGAAATAACTGCAACATCTTCAACTACTTTACCGAATCTACAAGTATTTGCATTACCCGGTAAAGTAGTAATGCATCATAAGATTCAAAATGAAAACTTGAAGCTAGAAGAATTTATTAGAGAAGCAAAACCAATTGTAAGTAAAACTTTAAAAGAAGAATTGAAAAGATTGAACTTTCTTAAATTTGGTTTACTACTAGAAGCTATGTTTATAAATGTACAAGAAGAATTATCACCAAGAGGATTCATAACAAAAAACCGAACCATTATGGAAAGTTCAAACATTGATTCAATAGTAGAAAACTGTATAGAAGAAATATTAACAAAAATTCAGGAACACGAAGGAAGAGGATCCGGATGGAGTCTTACAAGTATTGAAGTATTAGATATAAGAGTTCATAAACATGGATATGGACTAATGGGATCTAGTTACATTCCTTTGCCCAAAAGAATTAAGGATACAAGATCATGTATTAATGTGAAAAATCAAGATAATGAATGTTTTAGATATGCGATGACATCTAAGTTTGTACCAAATCATTTCGATAAACCTAACCAACACTATGAAAATCAAAGACATAGGTACAATTTTCAAGGAATTACTTACCCTGTATCACTGAAAGATATATCAAAATTTGAGAAGAAAAATCCTGGTACATCTATCAATGTTTTTGCATTAGATAGTTCAAACAAAGTGTATCCTTTACGTGTTGTAAAAGAAGAGCTACCAGATCATACGGATTTACTACTACTAACGCGAGGAGATGTGTCTCACTATGTGTACATTAAGAAATTCGACTCTCTTGTTAACAAGCAGCTTTCTAAAGCTCGACACAGAAAGATAATTTGCAAGAGATGTTTTAATTTTCAACGAGAAGGAAGACAAGGAAGAGAATGGTTACAAGAGCACAAAAGGCTATGTAACAATAATTATGAAGCAAAGATTAATTTACCTTCGGAAAACAGAGCATTTGTTACATTTCAAAAGGTTCATCATCAATACCGTATCCCTATAGTTGTATATGCGGACTTTGAATCAACACTAATTCCTATAGAAGATGAAAATTGTGAAGCTAGAAAAAGTGTCAAATATCAAATGCACAAACCAAATAGTTTTTGTTTAATGGTTAAATCAACATTATCAGAAGAACATTTAAACAGATATGGATTAACTTCAGAACCTCTAGTATATCGTGGTGAAAATGTAGAAAAAATATTTCTTGATCACTTATATTCAATAGCTGGAAATGCACAAAGATTATATACAAATATTGTACCAATGAAACCGATGGAGGAAGAAGAAGAAATTCAACATGAAAATGCAACTCGATGTTTCTTATGCAAAAATGATTTTACTATTGAGAATTATAAAGTTAAAGATCACGATCACCTCACAGGTTATTACAGGGGTGCTGCTTGTAATAAATGCAACTTGAGCTATCGTTTACCACTATTTATTCCTGTGGTTCTGCATAACCTCAGTGGGTACGATGCTCATTTTATAATACCTGAACTAGGAAGAGACGACGGTAAAATCGATGTGTTAGCTGAAACTTCAGAGAAGTTCATAAGTTTTTCCAAAGAAGTTGGAAACATGAAACTAAGATTCTTGGACTCCTACAGATTTATGCCGTCGAGTTTATCCAAACTTTCAGAAAATTTAAGGAAACAAGATTTCATCGAAACAAAGAAGATTGTAAATAACGACAAACTGGATTTGGTACTTCGGAAAGGTGTGTTTCCATATGATTACATAGACAGTTTAGAAAGATTTAATGAAACATCACTTCCGGCTAAAGAAGAATTCAAAAGTAAACTTTATGACATGGACATATCTCAAGAGGACTATGATCATGCATGTAAAGTATGGAACGATTTAGGATTTAGAACATTGGGAGAATATTCAGATTTTTATGTTAAATTGGATGTAACTTTACTATGTGATATAATGGAAGAATTTAGAAATACATGTTTTGCGGCATATGGATTGGACCCTCTTCATTCGTACACTTCACCTGGATTAGCATGGCAAGCTATGTTGAAAGAAACAAATTGTAAAATACAACTTCTTACTGATATAGATATGGTTATGATGTTAGAGTCAGGAGTTCGAGGGGGATTGACGCAAAGCGTTACACGACATTTCAAGGCGAACAACAAGTATCTGCCCGATTATGATGCATCAAAACCAACAACATTCCTAGGTTATTTCGATGCAAATAACTTATACGGATGGGCAATGTCGAATCCCCTTCCATATGATAATTTTAAATGGATAGATCCAGAATCGATTGGAAACATAATGGATATACCGAAGCATGGTGAAACTGGTTACATTTTTGATGTTAATTTTGAATATCCTGAACATCTTCATGATCAACATTATGATTTACCACTTCTTCCGAAGACTGAAATTTCCCCTACTGGAAGATGGCCAAAATTAATGATGACTTTAACCGACAAGTCTCGATATGTTGGACACTACTGGATGATACAACAAGCTTTAGACTTAGGATTGAGAATTACAAAAATTAATCGAGTACTACAATTTTCTCAATCTTGTTGGTTAAAACCTTACATCGACAACAACACAAGAAGAAGAGCCACCGCTACATCAAGTTTTCAAAAAGATTTTTTCAAATTAATGAATAACGCAATATTTGGCAAGACTTTGGAAAACAAAAGGAAACATAAGGATATCAAATTGGTAACTGATCCAGTAAAATTACAGAAATTGGTGCAACAACCAAACTTTGGTTCATCTATAATTATTAATGAAAATCTAGTTGTTATTTCCATGAACAAGAAGTCAGTTACAATGGATCGTCCTTTGTATCTTGGAATGTCAATCTTGGATATTTCAAAAACACATATGTACGAGTTTCATTATAAGAAGATGGTTAACTATTATGGAAGAGAGAACATTGGTATTGCATATATGGACACGGATGCACTAATTTACTGGATTAAAACAAATGACATGTATGAAGATCTACGCACCTTTATATATAAAGATGATTTCGACTTTTCCGATTATCCTAAGGATCATCCAAATTACGACTATGACAGAAATAAGAAAGTATTGGGAAAATTTAAAGATGAAACAAATGGTGTGCCGATGATGGAAATTGTAGCATTAATGTCCAAACTGTATTCATTTCAACTGTACATAAACGAGAGGAACGAACATCAAGTCACGAAGAAGGCCAAAGGAATAAAAACTTCTTTCCTGAAAAAGAATGTACAGTTTGAACATTATAAAAGATGTTTGTTTGAAAATGTTGAAACAACTGCAACGTTCAACACTATTAGAAGTTATAATCATCAACTTTTTAGTGTCAAACAAACAAAGTGGGCATTAAGCTACAAAGATGACAAGCGCCATATTTTAGAAGATAAAATTAATACTTTACCATTCGGCCACTACTCTCTAAACCCTATCGACCAGTAAACCTATTCTTCGTCCTCTACCTTCTTCCTTTTTCCTTTCCGTAAAGAAGAGGGGACATGGCAAGCCCAATGCCATGTTCCCTCTTTTTTACACTAATATGAAATGGCCTTGACCTATATTCAAACTATATAAATGAGAATAAACTATTTTATGGATCAGTATTTTTACATGCGGTGTACAAGCAACATCTGAAGATGGAAAGTGTGAAGGACAAGATTGTAAATGAACTACATAAACCAGCAAGAAGAAGATTTCCAAGAAGAAGTACAATCATTAAAGGAATGAATGATCTTTATCAAGCTGATCTCATTGAAATGATACCGCACAGTAAATTAAATAAAGGATTTAAATATATTTTAACAATTATAGACTGTTTTACTAAAATAGCCGACGCTTTACCATTGAAGGATAAGACTGGTAAAAGTGTTACAAAAGCTATGGAAACCACAATACAAAGAAATAAATTTAAAATTAAACATCTACAGACCGATGATGGAAAAGAATATTTTAATAAAGACTTTGCAGCTTTGATGAAGAAACATCAAATAAATCATTATTCTACAAATTCTGAAGTTAAAGCTTCAATAATTGAAAGATTCAATAGAACATTAAAAGGTGCGATGTATAAACAATTTTCAAAAAGAGGATCATACGTGTGGTATGACATATTACCACAACTTATAAAACAGTATAACAACAAATATCATCGTACCATTGGAATGAAACCTATCCAGGTAAATAGTGCTAATGCCAAAATTGTATTACAACGCATTAAAAATAATACAACACCAAAATTGGAAAAATTGCAACCAAAGAAGTTCAAGGTCAACGATAAAGTTCGTATAAGCAAATACAAAAGTGTATTTAGTAAAAGATATCTACCAAATTGGACTAATGAAGTATTTACAATTTATAAAGTGCAACCAACTATACCTGAAACCTATTTATTAAAGGATAACAAGGGTGAATTACTTCAAGGTGGATTTTACGGACATGAATTGTTGAAATCAACAGTCGGTGATGTATATCTTGTCGAGAAGATTTTACAAAGGAAAAAGGATATGGTTAAAGTCCGGTGGTTAGGGTTTGATAAAAGTGAAGACTCTTGGATTCCTTCAAAAGACTTAGTATAGTTGTTTAATAGCTCATTGTGTGTTTAACCTTTATACAAGATGGAGATTGTACAACAAAAAGATCGATTTAATATCAATAACATTGATGAATTGACAGTTGACAATGATAAGTTAAATCATGGAAAACATGGTGAATTACTACCAAATACGATAAGATGTCTAATAACTGGTCCTTCAAATTGTGGAAAAACTAATGTTGTTTTTAACCTTATAACTAATCCTAAAGGATTGCGTTTTAACAATATATACATTTTTTCAAAATCATTGCAACAACCAAAATATCAGTTATTGGATAAAGTACTTGCAAGTGTACCTGAAGTAAATTTTTACAAGTTTAATGCCAGTGAAACAATTATGCAACCAAATGAAGCAAAACCATTTTCTATTTTTATATTTGATGATGTTTCTTGTGAAAATCATGACACAATAAGGAATTATTTTGCTATGGGAAGACATCATAATATTGATAGCATTTACATTGGTCAAACATACAGTAAAATTCCAAAACAACTTATAAGAGACAATGCAAATATGTTGATCATCTTCAAGCAAGATGAAACAAATTTAAAGCATATATATAATGATCATGTAAATGCGGATATGCCATTTGAAAAATTTAAAGAGATGTGTGGCAAAGCATGGAATGAGAAATATAGCTTTCTCATTATTATGAAGGAAGAAGATATTAAAAATGGTAGATATCGTATAGGGTTGGATAAATTTGTATTTATGCGTTGAACTACCGATGCTACATCTAGTTACACGTTGAACTTCACAGTGTAAACATGGTGAATCAAGAAAAACTATTAAAAGAAATAAAATCACTCAGTGATTCTATTAGGATGAAGAATCGTGCATTGAGGATGGGTTTAAGTGAAAGAGAAGAATTTCTAGAGACTACATTTAAACCTATTACGGAACCTTTAAAACAGATATCAGAAACTATTGGTAAACCTCGTTATGAAGGAGATGTTTTACTACCAGTTTCTAAACAAGAAGTACAAGCATTAAAAAAAGAAGAAGATGATGATTCATATACAAGTGCTAGTGAGCAAGAAGAAACAAAAGAAGAAGAAGAACCAATTGTTGAAAAGGAAGAAGAACAGCCAATACCTGAAGCTGAACAATCTATTCCAAATTTAACTCAATTGAGTAGCGATATATTACAACATGGACCTCTTGGAAGAAAATATATAATGAAAATGCTACATGACATGAAATCAAACCCAAATTTGAGTAGATCACACGTATACGGAGCAAGAATTGATGGGAATGAATTGAAGATCGGCGATTCAAAGCTTGAAATAACACAAGACGATTACATCATTATTGGTGAGCATAGATATAAAGGAACAAAAGGATTATATGAATTAATTTTTAAAAACATACCACTAAGATATTCATCCAAAGATTTAAGTGTTTTTAAGGAGATTCTACAAAATACTAACGCTCATAAAAGAAACTACTCAAAGGATGCAATGATTAATCGTTCACGTGCAACAAAATATAACATCGTTATAAAAAAGTTGTTTCCTCCACGAAAATTGCCAACATTACGTACTGCACCAGCGGTGAGACAACCACTGAAAAGAAAATCTTTATCACTTATGGATTTATCACTTCTTGAACAACATGGTAAAAAGAGTAAAGGAGATACTTCAACCTCTGGTAAAGGATTGATGAAAAATCTATACAATACAAATGTGATTTACTACAACGACATCAATAAATTGGTTGATAGAATGAGACTATTGCATGAAGCCATGGAAGCTGGTCATACAGGTTTAAATAATGAATGGGTAGCTCTGATTGACGAACTCAGGAATCGCGGCATAATTGTATAATCGTCCGCGGATATATAAGAGTTGCAGGCATATAATGTGTCAGTTCTAACATGAGCGTTGACAAGTTCGGACGTTACTCCGCGTTAGGAGTGCAAGTTGGAGAAAACAGAAAAAGAAGTGGATTACCGCAAACACCCGAAGGTGACTATAACATAAATAATAAACGTTTAAAGTTTGTTAAAGATCCAGAAGAAGATGGAGATGCAACAAATTTAAAAACAGTAAAGGAGGAAACATCTACAAGTTTAAAACTTGACAACAACCAACTGTATGATGCAAAATCTCACAGGGTTATTAATGTTGCAAAACCAGTCAACAATGGAGATGTTGTTAATAAAGGCTATTTGCTATCTGCGATGGATTACGCTTTACTGTTGCAAAAGACTAAAAGTGGAAAAATGTACAATGCTTTAAATTATAAAATAACTAATGTGGCAGACCCAACCGATGATACAGATACAATCAATAAGCGTTATTTGCACTCTGTAATACCAGAAAAGAAAAAGGATGGATTTTCCTTTTATAAATATACTATAAACGATATTGGATATCCTAAAGAAGAAAGTGATGGTGTTAATATAAAATATATTAAAGATAATTGTATTTTATATAATGATGCTGTTATTGATTGTCATGGAAAAGTGTTGTCCAATCTGAAAGATGGTTCAACTCCATCGGATGCTGCTACCGTGAAACAAATGAATGAAAGCTTAAAAAAAGAAACATCCACTTTTGTTAAACAAAATCAAGTAGTGTCAAAGAAAGGTGATGAGTTTATGCAAGGAAGCGAAAAGTTTACCTTACTACAACTACAAAATGACAAGTGGGATGGAAAAAATAAAAAATTGTCAAATATAAATTTAGGCACGGAAGAACATGATGCTGTTATTTTAAAACAAGTACCACAACTATCAGCTACTGGTGTTAACTTTATATGTGGAGGCAGACGATTAACCGAAGTTAAATCTGGTAAAGATGATCAGGATTGTGTTGTTGTAAAACAAACTATAGTTAGAGATAAAATAAATAACGTATATGATGGAAAAAATAGAAGAATATCTAACATATCAACAGGAATAGCTCCAAATGATGTTGCTACTATTAATCAAGTTATAGCAACCTCTAAAAACGATCCATCTGTGTATACATGTAATGGTAAACGTATCACAAATCTTGATAATCCTACACATGACAAAGATGCTACTAATATAGAGTATGTAATGAATCTTGTAGGTAATGTAGTTATTGATATGCATAATCATTTGATTAATGCATCGATGAAACACAATAAAATCGAAGATTCTCGGAGAAACCAATGGATTAAAGATGAAATCATTGATAGATACTAGTAAAACTTTTGAATATTTAAGTATGGAATACACAAAAAAGGATTCATTATCATAAAGTATTTCATAGAGTGAAGACGTTGGTTACATAAAACAGCATAATGAAGACCGTATCGCTCAGTCGTCGTCAAGACATCGGCAAGAGAGGACGTGGTTTAACATCAGCTGCATTATCCTTGCTCAGACGGATTCCAATTGGTGCTGTTGTGAATCGAGCGATAGACGCTTTACCATACGAATTACATCTGCCCGGAGGTTATCAATATTGTGGACCTGGAACTAAGTTGGCAAAACGTTTAGCAAGAGGAGATCCTGGAATTAATAAATTAGATCAAGCTTGCAAAGAACACGATATAGCATATTCAAAGTATAAAGATTCAACAAATAGATCAATAGCGGATAACATTCTAGCAGAAAAAGCTTGGCAAAGAGTAAAATCAAGTGACGCAAGTATTGCAGAAAAAGCAGCGGCTTGGGCAGTAACTACAACCATGAAGACGAAAGCAAAGTTAGGTGGTGGAAGACGCAGAGGAAGACCTGCAAAGAGAGGCGCTCCCAAAAGAGGTGGAAACATTAAAAAAGGGCGTCGTAGAACTCGCAAGGCAAATGTAAAGAAGACTTCTGTTTGGCAAATGGTAAAAAACGGAGCAGGTTTATACCTAAAACCGTACCGTGTGTACTAAATAAGAAGAATCAATTGATAATTCCAAATAAAGCCTTAACAAATCATCAGTTAAATGATTATGTAAAATGTTTGAAAATACCATTCTTTCGAGGAGTTTTTATGAAAGATGCATTACCAACTAAAATATGGAAAAATGAAACTGGAATAGTAAATTTGGATTCCACCTATGGTCCAGGCACTCATTGGGTATGCTATAAAAAGCTTGGACAAACCGTTTACTACTTTGACAGTTTTGGCAATCTACCACCGCCGAAAGAACTTCAACATTATTTTCAAAACTCCAAAAACATTTTTTACAATTACAAAAGAGAACAACCTAACAATACTGAAATATGTGGGCATTTATGTTTGGAGTTTCTAGCAAAGAGTGTCAGTCAGCTTTAAGATGTCATCGTATACAGTGTCACTGAGTGGAAATTCATCCACATTGAAAAGTACGCTGTTCCCAGCATTGCGTCTATCCAAGGAACGATTATGGGAAGCGGCATTACTTGATTTGACTACCTACAACTCAATTCCCAATGTTACGGAAGGGAAGAACAATTTACTACATTATTATGAAACTAAGGATGCTGCAGGAAAATACTCAGAATTGAAAATAATTACATTTCCTACTGGAGCTTATGAAATCGATGATATAAACCAATTATTACAGAAACAACTCGGAGAAGACAATATCACCATTAAAGGAAACAATAATACTTTAAAAGCAGAAATAACTTCGAAATATTATATTGATGTCAGCTTGGAACAGTCGATTGGCAGTTTACTTGGATTTACAGATACAAAAAAGAAAATCTTAACTCCTGAAACTACTCATTCAGGTGATTCAACTGTAACAATATTGAAAGTAAATAGTATAGATGTCACATGCAACATTATACATGGATCGTATAGAGATGGAGTTAATCAACATATTTTACATACATTTTATCCAACAGTGGCTCCCGGTTTTAAAATTGTTGAGAAGCCACAAAACTTGATATACCTGCCGTTAAACACCAGTTTCATTTCAGACATCGTACTGAACATATTGGATCAAGACGGTCATAGTGTTGACTTTAGAGGAGAAACAATTACTATACGGATACACATCAGAGCAGCAACATAAAAGTCAACATGGGATTATCATTTAAACCGCAACGGAAGAGTCGGGAGCTCAGTAGCTCCTCGACATTGGAAGAGTTAACATCGGACAACATTCGTTTTCTACAGAAGATTGGATTGAAACTTAACAGCGATGGATATCCTGGATATATCTCAAGGACCAACGTTCGACGAAACACTATGGGAGAAGGAATATCACACGCACAACCCTTACACTTCATCAAAATTAAACAATAACGATGAAATAAGGATTCCCATTCAACAACAAGATATTTACACGTTACCGTGTGAAAGTTACTTGTACATCGAAGGACGGGTATTAAAATTGGATGGAAAAACTGCTTCAACAGTTCCTTTTATAAATAACCCGATGGCATATCTTTTTGATGAAATAAGATATGAAATATCAGGGGTGACGGTTGATTCAACAAAAAAGGTTGGTTTAACAACGACATTGAAAGGATTAACATCATTAACACCGCATGAGAAGAATTCAATAGTCACCGCCGGATGGGTTGCCCCCGATAAAGACACTATAACACCAGCTTCCAACGGTCACTTTGATTTTCATGTACCTTTACGATTGCTTTTGGGATTCGCTGAAGATTACAAACGGGTAATAATAAATGTCAAACAAGAATTAGTATTACTCAGATCTTCAACTAATAAGGACTTGATACTTGCAGACCCTGCAACTACGGAAGATAAACTGGAATGGCAACTACAGTTGGATAAAGTTGTTTGGAGAGTACCTCATGTAAGATTGGCTGATGAACATAGAATCCTATTATTGAGAAAGTTGAAATCTGACCGTGATATTGTGATGCCATTCCGAAGTTGGGAATTTCATGAATACCCTACACTACCTCAGACAGAACGACAAACATGGACCGTCAAGACATCAACTTACTTGGAACGAGCAAGGTACATAATACTCGGTTTTCAAACTAAGCGAAAAGATGTTATCACTGCAAATGCTGGTCAATTTGATCACTGTAAAATAAAGAATTGTAAAGTTTTCCTAAACTCTCAATTCTTTCCCTATGACAATTTGAATGTCATGTTCAGCAAAAAACGTTTTTCTATTTTATACGATATGTATGCAAGATTTCAATCGTCATATTATGGAAAGACTAATACACCACTATTATCACCTGACCAGTATTATTCCAAGGCTCCAATAATTGTAATCGATTGTTCAAAACAAAATGAATCGGTAAAATCATCAAGTGTGGATATAAAAATTGAAATGGAATTTGAAGAACCAGTAGCGGATGGAACTTCGGCATACTGTCTAATTCTACATGATAAAATAGTTACTTACACACCGCTGACCGGAATTGTGAAGAATGTACTTTAAGAAGAATTGTACAACAACTGCAAATTTTTGAGGTTAGAATTATCTGCTTTAATTTTTGAGGTTAGAATTTCATTTGTGAAAGACAAGTTCAAAACAAACAATTATGTAATTGTATAAATTTCAAGGATTTACGAAAAATATAAAAGCGAGAAAATAATTAGTAGAAACTTCATTCTATCTTCAACCGTCGTATGGGAAACATCATTCGCAAGATGAATTCTACTAACGGAGAAGAAAATACACCTCTAATGGATGATAATAGTTCAGATATAGAAAAACAAGTTGAACGAGAAATGGACGAGTTCCTAAAATTCAACAAACATAAGAAGAGAGAAGAAGAAAAAGCTGAAAAAGAAGTAAAAAGGAAGAAGGTTGAAGTTAACATTACAACCAATATTTTAACAGAAGTATTTCTTCGGATTATCTACCCAATTTCTTCATGCATGACAAAAAGTATATCAGTTGGAATTTTAAAATCAATGGATTATTCACCAATTGTTATTTTAAATCATGGAAACAAAATGGTTACTTTCAGTGAAATTACTTGGGAATCTCTCATGAAACATTTACATCTTTTGGAGTGCTATTTAAGTAACAACACATTTGGAAGAAGAACAAGATTAAGTTTATTGGAATCAAATATTGAAGTTGATATAGTAAAACATCGTGGAGGACAAATTGTTCGCTTCAGAGATTTAACTACACATAATGTTAAATTATATTTCACTAAAGAAGAATTTTATACTTTAAGTTGTACTACCGGTCCCGTCACCAGATATTTGAAACAACTAATATTTTCAAGTGCAATAATTAAAGACTATCTAATTGATACATTGGACAAAAAACCTTTTGTTCCAATTTTATACGGTCCCGTGGATACTTCAATCTTTAATAGAATACCTCAAGAAGTTGAAATGTGGAGACAATTAAACAACTATCACACCAATTTTAATATTGATGAAGTGGCACAAGAAGTGAAAGAAGAAGAACAATCCTGTCTGTTATAAACATCGGCTCATTCAATTTTTAAGTCAGTTGTTAGTGAGACTTCATCATGAATAAACGGGTTTCGTTTTCTAATGCGCCACATATAATGGAAGTTAAAAAAGGTATAATTGAATTTCAAGCTTTCCGAGGAAATGATGGTAATTTTATTATTAAAGAATTAGTAATCTTGGACATGAACACATCAGTAGTTTATCATTATTTGTTCAAACCTCCAGTACCATTTAATAGACTAACAACTAAAGCGAAAGTTACAAACAAATGGTTGAACAAACATTTTCACAACTTAAGATGGGATGAAGGTTTCATTAATTATAACATGATGCCGCACATTATGAATCATTATTGCAAAGAGTTTAAAATTATCTACACAAGGGGATTGGAAAAAGCAAATTGGATACAATCATTTACAAGCAACGAAGTGATTAATGCAATAATTGATAAAAATTTCCAATGCTACTTCAACGAACTTTGTATTTCATCAAAAAGTTTTAAACATCGAAGGTCGCAGTGCGCTTTAAAGAATGCCTACCGCTTGAATAATTTCCTTCAACAAACTGGTGGGGGTAGTGTCAGTGGTGGGGGTAGTGTCGATTATAAAAGTGAGAGCGCTACCATGACACAGCATGAGTATTACTCAAACCTCCGAAGAGACAACATCTCCGACGGACATTCTTATTAACAAGAAGATTAACAACAACATCAATATGGCATCACAGAACTTACTTCAAAGTTTAGTTGATCAGTTCAACGCTCATTCTAAATCATCAATTCTACCTACGAAGAAATGTTCTGAACTAAAAGAAGAAAAACACTACATCATTCATACTATTAAGAAAATGGAAACTTCAGTAGGTGATGCTATAAATTGCACTTTGAGCGAGGCACCTTATACAATTGGTGATGAAGCAAAATTTCAGATCTTCTTACCAAAGCGCTTCGTACAACTACTTCAAAATGAAGATCTTCGTATAATTCAACCCGGCGCACTCTATTTGGTATCACATGGACCCAGTGGAAACAACTCTACTGAACTTACAATTCATGTAACACCTACTACTGATTAGTTTGTACATAACATTGTAACTATTTGTTTGTAATTGTTTTTCAATAAATATGATATAAAGAAAAAAACAAAAAAAAATTAAAAGAAGCAACATATTGTGATGTCTTTGTACATTACAATATGTTGCTTTTTTTAAAAATTCCACGGGATGACCTTGACCCACTTGTGTGTGATTATAAAAGCGAAAATCTACTTGTAAAATTCATCAGTCTACGACTACCTTTCGTACCGTACACATCTCGCTCACTCTATCGCTTAATATAAAAACTAAAAGATGTCTCTCAAAGTCAAATGTGCATCTTATGATACTAACACCATTACAACTTTTGAACAACTCGAAGATTTAACCAACGAAATGCGAGTTTTACTTACCGGTGGTTATCACTTAACTGTTGATGTTAGTGCTACTAATACAAGGATGTTCACTAAAACAAAATATTGCGATGATGAAATATTTATTTCTACACAACCTACAACTTCTTCATCGCCAACTGGTCAACATAACATCAAGTTCCAAAAGTATTACCAATGTTGAATAACTTTTGACAGACAAAACTACAACTAAAGAATCACATGATCAATGTGAGTTAATAAAAAGGATGTGATACTTGTATAAATAATCATTTGCTTCTCAGCTCTCACCACGACAAGACCTATTTAAGAAAATGTTGTACAGAATGATGATTCAACTTGATGGAAAAATCTATGGAAAAGACTACAACACCATTGAACAAATGACCCAAGATTTAGATGTATTAACTAAAGAAGGATATCAAGCTAAATTAATTTTAAAATTTCCTGAAGTACATCCATTATCAACAGAAGAACTTGTTGCTATGGCTAAGGCGGAGAGAGAGAAAAAGTCTGAAGAAAACAAAGAGAAACAAACTTCCTAAATTTTAATAATCTTTACACTTGTAAGGTATAATTTTTTAAAACTCCATTTGGATGACCTTGAAATTACCCCCACCACTTTTCACAGTACATAAAACTCACTATTCAACACTATACACTCTTATTCTTTCACTGGACTCCGCAGCGTCAACATGGAAGAGCAAAAATACAAGTACAAACCTCGTTACTGTTGTGAACAACAGTGTACAGATTTAGGACCAATGATGGTGGATGGGTTAGCTTGTACTAAATGTGAATTCTTCGGATCTTGTTATTGCAAATGCAAAACAAAACAACTACCACCACCGGAATTGCGAACTTTCAAATTTTACAAATCAAGATATTTTCATACATGTTGTCCTCAAAG
Organism: Neoaliturus tenellus; assembly: GCA_030545055.2. NCBI lineage: Eukaryota > Metazoa > Arthropoda > Insecta > Hemiptera > Cicadellidae > Neoaliturus > Neoaliturus tenellus. Next base: position 233,169,817 of record CM061533.1, read on the forward strand.
ATGTTTCAAATTTCACCCTCTAGATCTTGCTCATTGTCAACGCACCAATTCTCATCAAGATGATTTTTGTACACATATGATAAAAAGATGTAAATACAGATCAGATTGGTATTCCGATCCTGTAGAACCATCAAATGTGTAATTTCAGTTTTACACTCTTTTTTAAAACTTCATTTGGATGACCTTGAGATTTCCCCCACCACTAGTTCTAATTTTTATATAATATTAAATCATTCCACTTCCAACACTCTAACTAACAACATGGAAAACAAATTTATCAAGTTTGAACATATAATAACTGACAGGGAAGAGATGGAAGAATTGTTTCAAAACTTACTTTCTATCATTGACGAATATCCTATAAGATGGTTCAGAATTGTAGTTCAATATTTAAATCCTGGTGAATTGTTTTCTTCATCGAGTGAAGAGGATGAAACAACTACTTCGGTTCAAATAATTGAATTAAAAGACGAAGAAGAAGAACTAAACATTTTATTTAATCATAAGCTCAAGGTTCCCCATATAAAAGCCCCCTCCCTAGACAGCCCCCCTCCCTAGACGCCTGCTCAAGGTCACCATTATATAAGCCCCCTCCCTATGCGCCGATCCTCATTCCATCACCGACTCTCCAACAATGAACAACTCTCCATTGGCCCGAATGAATTCTAGTTTTGAAATAAACTCTAAAGAAGAGTTACAAGACATTTTTAATATTTTACAAGAACTTGTAGATAATTTTACAACCATCAAAATGAATTTGGAAATAACATACGATTGTCCTATTTGTGATAAGGTTGAAAGTTTAGACGAAGACAGTTTACTAAATCTAACTCCTGCACCATCTGACACTACTGATGGTAATAATGAAGAGCAACGTCTTTCCCCCACCACTTCTTTGTAATTCATCCTTCCCCCCACCACTTCTTTATTTAACTAACATTTCTCCCTTTCACTTCTTATTCCGTCTTCGACTTCTGAACTATCAACATCACTAAAATTTCAAACACTAACACAATCATGATGGATATGATGGATGAAGTTCCCTTCGTAACTAGAATGGAAGAGGATAAATTGAAATTGGAAATTAAACGATTGGAAATGGAACGGGAAAACCAACTTGAAATGTTACATTTGTTCAAGCTTTTCAAATACATCATCTGGGGACTCTGCATTTACCTTCTCATCGTCGTCGGTGTTTGCATTTACAACTCTGTAATTCATCACAAAAGTTCAACTTGTTTAAACTCTGCTGTTGCACATTAATTGTATGTTCACTAATAAAATTCAAAAGTTACTTCAACCTATCCTACTATCACCAACTAGTTCAACTTAGAACTATTTCTGGTGGTAGTTGGGTAGGCTTTTTTAAAACTTACTCTGGATGACCTTGACATACTTTCCAGATCCTATTTATAAATTTGAATTTCAGTTTTAAACTAACTTTTAGTTTTGTTCAACTATTAAGAGTTTTGTTAACACCGTCAAATTTCAGTTTTCAACTAACTTTTAATTTATGTATACTTTTAGTTCAACCCTAGTTACTTTATTCGCAAATTCAGTTCAACCGACTGCCAACGCTATTGCCATCTCCACCCCAATATTTTAACATTTCTGCCCCCAACACCTGCCCGAACATCTGTTCGGTTTTAAAAATATAAAAGAAAGGTAAAGGAGTAGGGGTGGCTCATGCTCACCAATGCAAAACTAAGGTTTGAGGTTAGAATTATCCATGGCGGCCGCCATGTCTAGTTCAGTTTCACCACATAGAGTCGGCGACCAGTTATTGGTCTAAAGGAGTGGGGGAAGGGGTGGTGGGGGGAAGGTTGCCGTTTTATAAGCCCTCTCCCTAGGCGGCGCTTCTCATTCGATCGCCAACTTTCAAACGATAAACACCTCTCCCATGGCACGAATCAATTATCCCGCTATCACCAACTACTTCAACTTAAAACTATTTCTGGTGATAGTTGGATAGAATTTTTTAAAACTTACTCTGGATGACCTTGACATATTTTCCACATCTCAGTTATAAGTTTGAATTTCAATTTTAAACTAACTCTTAATTTTTCTTCAACTGTTAGAGTTTCGTTAACACCGACGAATTTCAATTTTGAACTAACTTTTAATTTTAATTTTATGCGCAAATTCACTTCACCCTAACGCCAACACTATCGCCATCTTCACCCCAACCTATATGGCATAAAATATAACTACAGCATCTCATATATACCCTCCATCCCCCACCGGAAGCTATGTGACATGGCAGCTGGCGCCAGCTGCCGCGGCACGTGGCCCGGTGGGCACGTGGCCGGTTTTAAAAGTGACCAAAACACACTACTGAGTGGTTTTATGAATATGCTACCTAATCATATTTTAAGAACAAAAACAGAATATCAATGAATTGATTAAAAAAAGAAGGTTTGTCATCGTTGTATTTATCAAGTAAAACAAATGTTTAGAGTAGATTATTTCTCAATTATGTATTAGTCACTTAAATATAACTCGCTTAAAATTTAGATCCAACAGTATTTTCTAGGTTTGAATATGTCCAATACACCATGTTTAAGTAAAATATTCATAACATAGTAATGTATTTTAATTCCTTTGCCGTACATAGTTAATAGAACTTTTCCTATGTGTGAAATATCGCTATGAGGCGTTGTTGAAGTGACATACAGACAGCTGTTGATCATAGTTCAATGTCGGAGCACAATGGATAGAGTATATTTGTGCCGTCTCTCCCGCGATGCCTTGTGATGTATTGATGTACCGACATGTCCGCTCGACCGCCCCCGGCCTTCCGACATTCATTCAACCGACAAGCGGAACCCTCGTATTTGCATCCCTCAGGCCAGCAATACTGCTCCCGCGTTCGTACATCCGAAAGATATCCGTGCTTTTGTTTTATTTCGCCGAATTGAGATGAGCTGCAGGACAGATTCTTTATATGATGTGGATAATGTTTAATAGCCCATACTCGCATTTTGTAGGATGAGTTTTGAATCTTTTTTCAATATTTTTATAGCATGTGACTATACAGTAAATCGACTTAAAAATTAGGTATGTATTTAGTTATTTTTTAAAAACTCTTCCTTACTGTACGCTCCTATAAAAAAAAAACCATGCATAAACTTGAATATTTTTAATATTGCATTTTTCTACATATTTTTAATGAATTAAACATGTTTTTCTGTATTGAGACCAGTGGCATTTTAGTGAGTTAGTGTGACTCAAACGCTTTTAGGGAAAGCGGTCGAAACCCCTCAAAGAATTTGTAATACCGGTGCATTTGAAGTACTTACATTATTACAAATCTTAATGTTCTTGCAATGCTTCAACAGATTCACTTACTTTATTATGAAGTGCAAAGTTACTGTATATACATAGTAATACTGTATATACATAGTAGTACTCTATATACTGTATAGATCTAAACGGTTATTTTACACATTTAAATTCATTTTACCATAGCTAAGTATTTTTATTTTATCTACACATCAATAGGGTTGATTTTGTTTACAATTTGGAGGAGTAAGGTTTGGTCAATCCGGCACTTTTACAATTAAAAATGGGGCACGATGAAAAGCCAAATAAAAATAATAGTCATATAATTACATCTTGTTTAACTTACCTAAATTATGTTCGTCTTGAACTACTGCTAGCAAAGGCGGATGTCACTTTATATTACATTTCGATGTAACTAAGAAACAAATCAACTGGAAAATTGCACGTCAAAACAGGTATTTTTAATACCTCGTGTTAAACGAGTGGATTTTGCTTACACAAATTTAATAACATATCTTATACTATGAAATACTGTATATAACTTAGCATCGATATGAAGATATCGTTGCTGTACTTTAAATTGTGAGTATTTTTAAAGAATATTTTATGTTTGAGAAAGTTTACCTTATTGAACGGTTTTGACAAAGCAGACCAGTTTTAATATGTTGAGCTCCCATGGTTTAATAGCCTATATTGCGTGCGTGGGGAGCCCACAACTCGTGATCCGAGGGCTTAAAAAATGCGAACGGGACATTAAAAGTTATAGGTGTCATCCTTTAAGTATACGGCTTGGATTTTCATGTATTTTTTTTAACTCAATGAAAAGCTCAGCAGACAGTAAAAATTTATTAAGAATTTTTAGTAATTGTGGGTAAAATGTGTTGTATAACGATTATTAACTTTATATTTGGGCCATTTTCGTTAAACACTTTTTTAACATGTATTTGACCGGATATTGCAACTGATGAATGCCTAATACAACAAATAAGTATAATAGTTTTAGTCATGGTATATTAAATAAATTTTGTTTAATATCATACAATTTATTTTTCCATATATATACCTAAGTTAAATAGCTTATCTTATTATGGGAAATGAATCATTAAAATATTCGTATAAATTATAACAATAATTTATAAATTATACATAAGACTCAACTTATTTACTTTTATAACAAATTTACATACAAAAGGTATATTTAATGCGTAGCGAGTAGACGGTATGCAGGAAAGGCAAGACCGGCAGGCTGGGGGGTGCAATATTTTGACCCCTGCAGTCTACAATATTGCGAATGAGGTCCACAACTCAACGAAACGTTCACGTAACGTTCACGTATGTAGCCGAAGGTAAAATATATGCCCCGTGATACATATTTTGCCGGGTTGTTTGAAAATAAATTATTATTGTTTAGATTTTCTATCAACCAGTACATAACCCAATTTAAAGATGGTAATGTCATGTGATATGGTATAAACATAGGTAAGTATACCAATTGGTGATGATGGGATGAACGGATAGGAGAGTTGTGAAATCCTCATACATGACTGTTGGTGCCTCAGTGTATTGATGAAACCCGATTTCAATGTCCGACGATTACTTCCGAAAGAAGATTCGGATTGACTTTAAACTTTTGAGGTAAATTGAATTGTAATTTTTGGATTCAAGTTCGTGGTTAAAGTCATTCTGTGCATTAATAAAGTATTGAGCGGTAATTAAATGTCATATAAGAAATGAACTGTACTCTGCTTTAGTAGGCATTGGGTGACTCTGGTCGTCAGGCATACAGTACCGTTAGGATTTGTAAAAGTATTTTCAAAACATTGTGAATACACTTGAGTTTTACACTAAATACAAATTGTTATTTCACAAATATATAAACCAAAACTTAAAAATATATAAACGTAATTTGTATGGAATGATAACAATAAAAGAACTATATTTATGAAGTAATTATATTAATAAAAGTGTAAAAACGACCTCTCCTATTCCAAAATAATAACCCGTAAATCAATTAACGATCAGCTGACAGCGGCAAAAGAGACAAATGTCACAAGAAACAAACATTTCATGGGAAAAAGTTATACTAACGAACAGTAACCACTCGGAAATACAGCTTAGATCAATTTAAAAAAGTATCCCAATGAATAGAATTTTCCTTTGCACACTAAATTGTTTTATTGTCTTATTCTACTTACAAGGAATAATCAAATTAGCATGAATCTTATCCAAATTGTTTAAGGTTTTTTGTTTAACTTAATTCTTAATACATTATTGACATGTGTTTAATTTTTTGAAAATGCCCTCAATTTTGGGTGTTCCATCTTTAGCCCGATCATCCCCACACAGGCAGAAAAATCGTAATCCTAGTTTATATTAGTACATAATTACCTACATAACTGCGTTACCCATATTAGATGCAATAATGGTGGTCGGTTGGGACCCACGATGGCAATGCAGGCTCCCAGTATGCAGGCGAGTGCACTTATGGTGTACCGCATTCTATTACGATTGCAAATTCAGTATTACTCATGGGATGAGGTGAATCTGGTGACGCAAGATATTGCGATCGTAGTTAGTACATATAAATGTTTAATTATTCTTAACATAAAAAGCTCAAACTCTTTTTTAAAGTTTGGATTGACATCATCTTATTTAACTTGACGATTCTATAAATATTATAGTCACAAATATAATTGTTTTAAAGTTTCACTTTTTTCAATTATTTAGTATACTTTTCCAATAAAAACGAAGAGGTAAGAAATACAAGATACAAAATCTAGATCGCAATTGTAAAGTTGGTTTGAATGTTTATTTTTTATATAAAGAATGAGATACCTGTCTTGCAATTGAGAACTTAAGTCAAATAATAAAGATGTACTTTCCTTATACAAATGAACATTTCAGAAATAACAGATAGAAGTTTCTAAATCACAATTGCAAAATTACTTCACATGTTCTCTCTGGGGTTTCTTTTATCCTCCAGCGTGGTCTTGACAAACTCCTTTCACACCGTACACCCGTCAATTTTAATTCATGCTAATTTATGATTAACCACGTATTGAGCCAAGAGTAACCAAAACACGCTACTAGCATTCATACCCTCTTTCAGTGCCCTTCAATAGCCCACTTTTAAAAATCATGCTTGAGTCCGGACACGACGAAAAATTAATTAAGGATGAAAAAGGAGAAGTCATCTAAAATTCAAATAGCGACAAACAATTTTTAGTTTTCAAATTGAGTACAGTACAGCGGAGTGATGAACATTTTGTTTTTGTTACGCGAGTGTTACTATTGATGCATTGCCACAAACTTCAAATAAATTTGCCTTTAATACATCTATTCAACACCGCCTCAAATTCAGGGTCCTTTCTTAATTGCATTAAAATAAAAAAGAGGATATCGATATTTTATAATTTATGATATGTTGTAAATAATATAAAACACAAAAGTTTTATAAATAAAACATTCCTTTTTTTTATACATATTTATGAAATATTTAAATCACGTCCTTGGTAGTTTTTCATTAATATTCAATTTATTTGTCGCTCATAAATGTTTAAGGCACTGATAAAAGAACTCGACCAAAATATTAATTCAATACACTTTTTATTTATTTAAATTTTCCTCCTAATTAAATTGATAACTTTTGTTTAAGAGTTGTAATCGAGAAACTTATTAAAAGCTAAAAGTGCATGAACAAATTAAAGAGTATTTTAAAACAAGTTATAATATTATTTCAAAAATATAACTTTTCACCGTATTCCCTACTAACAGTATCTTTTACTTAGCTTTTCGTACACTTTCATACAACAATTCATTATGAATATTCATGAAAAGGTTCTCGAATTTGACACATGACAAATTACCTTTCAATACCGTACATCACATTGTAGCTTCTCGTCACCCGAGGTGTCTGATGTAATGAAAAACAGTTTTTTCATTCCTAAAATAACATTATGATATTCGTGCAGAATGTGAGCATTTATTAATTTAAAAGGACATTTCAACCTAATATTTTGTCCAGTGAGTCAAACTTTAAGACAATTTATTCATATAATTTAGCTCATTTCATGTTATATCGGAATCACCTTACTTCAAATGTGACGGTATCTAATTGAATAGACATATATGTACAATAGTAATTATTCCGCAGCTGTATAAAAGCCAAGGGTATAATATTATCATGACTCGTGTCACTGATGTCACGTCGATGTCTAGGAAAATAGGTCAAAATGATCTATGTTGCAAAACACGTTCATGCGTTCCCATCCATCGGTGGTTGGGATTTTGTAATTTTACCAGTTGGTTTAACAATAGTTCATTTTCAAAACCATCAAACACAAAACATTGCATCACCGTCTATCCATTGAAACCCACTGTTGTTGATTCGCTTGCAAACAGTTCAAGGCCTAACGCCAAATTGAACATGTTTTGGGTTTAGTAAAAGTAGCTACATTGTAACTGAAATAAACACGAAGTATTTCATAACATGTCTTAATTGAATTTAACTATTTCGCATAACAATCAATTACCTTTGTTCAAACAAAACAGTTACTTAAAAATATTCCAAAGTCGTTAGTAAAAATTTAAGTTTGTTTACTCTGTAAATAAAAGAGATAAACTACATTCAAAAGAAATATGAACACCAAAATTAACTAGGTATTTGACTTAAAACAATTATCGCTTAGGGGTTTGATAAAAAATTAAAAAGATTACACAAATCCCAAACATTACACACCCTGGTGGGTGCACTCAATGGTTCTATCTTTTTATTTTCATAGCTAATCGCTGATTTCATTAAGAAGAAAAAGTAACTATAATAAAACTACTGAATAAACCACAAATCTTGTAACTCTAAAAGCCAGGGATTGATGTCTCTTTATAAAGGTAAATCCAGGGTGCTTAGCCCTTACAGCCCAGCTCCACTTGCACTATGAAGACCGATCAACCCCTCGGGGAAAGCACCCGGTGGGCACTTGGCGGTGGGGATCCATAGTGTTCCGATCCGCAGCCAAATCACTGGTCTCTTGTCATTTTTCCAACATTTTTATTTTCATTTCTAATAATCCATTTAGGCCTATGTACGATAGCGTAAAATTTCCCCCCTGCTGTTCCTGTGAGTTTTGTTTGTCGAATGTTATTTCAATAATTAATTCTGATATATATTATTTTAAAATATTAAGTTGACCTAAAATTTCTCATATTTATTTGCATAGGAATTTTATATATTTAAGTAAAAATAATATTGAATCTCCCTAAAACCCTACTGAGCTTCATAAAAAATAAAATTAAAAACTATAGTATTTGTGAAAAATGTAATGTATTAAAATAATGGTGAAAATAATAGAATTGCTCGGATAAAAACCTAAGAATTATAATTTTATAATTTTTAGGCAATATGAAAAATTACAAAAGTAGTACCTTTTATGTAATTTGAATAAAGCCGCCTTCTGTAATCTTAATTATTGTTTTGCAGTATCAAAGTCAATTCGATTTCTTTACTTGTTATAACTTACGGTAATACATTTATATACCGTGAAAACAAGAAATAAAATTTTAGTTTTTTGTTGTCAGTCAAGGATGTTAAAAATACCAAATATATTTAGTCTTTTATAAAAGTGAAATTTTATGATAAATTTATACACGCATATCGGACAACAACACTTTTGTTCCTTCTCTAACTATACAACAAGAAGTAGGCCTAGTCATGATTAAAGACAAAACGTCTACAAATTCACAAAGACTATTCGTGGAAGTTGTATAGAAGTAAGTTACCAGTGAGTATTTACAAGTTTAAGCGCTATCATCAACCTATAAAACAACTTTCCCTTCCCGTTGGATGCAGCGCAACACTATGCTAATGTAAATTTAGAGTCCCTTTTGTGTGATTACTTTCAAACTTGGAATTTTACAATTTGAAACTACAAATATTGGTTTGAAGGAAATGAAATGACTAGTCATAAATTCAGCTTGTAAAATTAGGCTTATTGGACTTTAATTTGGCAAATTCTAAATAAGATAACTCAACCAATCGAGTAATTGGTTGGTGAACCGTGGTTTCTCAGAACTCAGAAGCTATCTAAGCCCAGTAACTCATCAAACAACAATCAACTCCTAACATTGACATGTGTTCAAATTATATTGAGTAATCACAAGCATAGTTAATTGGTCTAATACGAGCCCACGGCAAATTTACTGGTCCAATAATATTCATACAATGATCAGTCAATAATCAGTCAACATTGAAGTGTGGTTCACCTTTCTAAAATTGCAAATATAAAGTTATAAAAGCTTAAATAACATTCACGTCAGAAATAAGCATATATACTATCCTCAAAGTAAATATTTTTATACGTGTCACTTAATAAATCACATATTAGTTGTATAATGGTTGAAAAGAAAGTTTAACTTATAACTACATAGAGACTGTATGTTAGGTGTAAAAAATATAATAAGTTTGATAAAAAAATTTTAATGCAATAATTTTACTGAATAAGTTGTAATTATCAAATTTAGCTTGTCCGAATTCGCCTTGAGCTCGTCTAAAAGCTTATTCCAACACGTTATAATTTTACTAAAGAAGCAATAACTAGACTAAGGTGACTTTCATCAATACTAAGTTATAAACTTGACGAACTAAAAAATTAAATTCGTTCTTAGCAACTTGCACAAAAACTAATTAACAACGATTTTCCAAGTTTTGCTGTGTTTCAGAAGAGTAGGCCTATACTTGCTGTTTTTAATGTTCAAGCGGTAAAATCTTTCATAATATTAAAATAGAAAGTCCTGTTACAACAGTTGAGGGCTGTCTAATAGTGTTTTAAGACATCATCTTAGTATAAAAACTTAGTATAAAAAAAATAAAACCAAAAGTGGTTTAAAATCAATCCTTATGGAGTCGAAAGGCTTATACCCATCATTATTCCTAGCACCATAGAATTTCTAACTAATTAGTTTTCCAACTGAGGTTTAATCCATTTTCAAACGTAGTGCTGATGTTTACATAATGCTGATGCAAAGCAGATTATTGTAATCAGCGGCCTGGGACTCCCAAAAGGCACATCGTGCTCAAATACGACAACAATCGTGATAACTTGAACATGACGAGGACGAAATTAGACATCTTTGTAATTAAAAACAGCGTCACTTCGAAACAAAAATTAAGTATGGGAAATATATGCAAACAGAAGCAAGACTGTTTCAATGTGCAAATTATTAAAAAAAACAATCGCAAAGCCATCAGGAAAAACAATTTTTTAAATCATTATTAACAAGTTTAGTTCTATTCCGGTAATAAATATTCGAAATTGTAACTCGAACTATGTGCAATACAATCTGTACCTACTATAGTAAATCTGAAGCCTGTTGCTAAAATGTGTAAAATTCATTTTAGTAGGGTATGTTAATTTAAAGTGTTCATTTAGCCTAATTTAAAAAGAATTTCCAAAAATGGCTTTTCCATTACAATTCTACATGTAGGCTACATCATCTTCTCCTTAACAAAGTGGCTAATTAGCAAGTATAAAATACTTATGAGATGTTAAACAAAATACATAACCCTTTTTTGGTACTGTGCTAAGTCAAGTAAATGATTGAATAAAACAATATAATCATTGTAATGACTTATCGTTTAATATTGCTGATCTGCCTCCACTAAAAGCCATGCGATTATTATTATTTTTTATCGTTTAATAAACGCCTTTTCAGCTAGTTGAGCTTTAGGTTGTTGAGTGTCGGAGTTTGTTAATCTAACCCAGCACGAACCTTGCTTCACTACGAACAGTGTTCTGTTCTGGCACTTTGTTGTGGGTCGGTCTCTCTGATGTTCTGACGTTCACAGTTCACGTGCTTGAAGTTCCCAAACCTTGCTTTCGCTTTAGAGCTCTCATTTGAACCTGAGTTAACAGTTCAGGAATTGTTTGTTGCCTAAATCAGTCGACAACTTAACTTCTTTTATGATTAATTCCAAAATGTATAGATTATAAAGGATTTTTATGGGTGGGTTTAAAAATGGCACTCGACATTTTCAATTAATATTCTAAAGATTCTAAAGGTATACAAAGTAGGGAAAACAGCGTCCCCTCATCAACTTTGGACATCATCATTCCTAATTTCTATAACCTTCGCTGGAATCTAAAATATAAAACCAATTTATAATTTAGTGTGTTGACCTTCAGTTAGAGTGTCGTTTTAAAGTCTATTAGTTGACACAATTAATTTGGTCCACACCTTTCTTAATTTTGACCAATACCATAAAAAATTAAAAAGTAAATTTTTGTTAATGTTATTTTTAAAGAAACAGCAAAATTACAACATAATATTACTGAAAAGTTATATTTATCTTTGTGCGATACATAAACCATCAATTTATACCTTAAAATTACTGTCAAGCCGTTGTTTAGAGCAGAGGAAATGTTAGTAAGTGTTATTCGTTTGCTCACAGTCAAGTTAAACCACTGTAACATAACGCCTCAAGGTCATTTGTGTGCAGCACACGTTCAGTTGTTTGAATACTTTCAGTAGTTTATGTTTAATGACTCAAAGTCTAACTTAATAAGTGTAATCTCATTCATAAACTTAAATTCAGTCTCAAAATACAAACATGTAATTTTAATAATACATGTCAATTACTTGACATGACCTACCATTTAATAACTAATAGACCTAATGCGATTCCTGGTTAAACATTAATTACAAAAGTATGGTTGTATCCGGTGAATACGGTACATTGACGGTTCACATTGTTCTAACAGTAGGCGCATGCCTGCGAGTCAGCCGACCATGACGGTTACTGCGATGCAAAGAGCTGGTAGCTCTTGTAGGATGGTTACTGTCTATTGTGTGGGTGCCGGGTTCTCACATGGGCTCTGGGGTACTGCCTTGTAATGCCATTATGCTACAAAATACTGCATCGTATAACCTCCAAAAGGTATGTCGTTTTGAATTAAAATACTTTAGGTTATAAGATAAAATTACATAACTGATATGGCACTTATCATCTGACAAGTAGACGAAGAGTCTTAGATTTAAAAATTATGAATCACAAAATGATTAGTTTTAAGAGGTGATAATGCTGGGGAGATGTCTAAAGACACAATAAGAGAAAATATATAATCAAAGACTTAACGAACCAGTGAGAGTTTTCGCAAAAAGTTTAGTCAGAGTTTTTATTGTAATTCTTTTCAGTTATCGTTCAATGAACTAAACAGAAAACGTTCAGCGAAGTTTTTGTTAACTATGATTCCATGTTTTTCGAAGGCAACTTGTTTAAGTTATTATTAGGTCCCATTAAATGTTCTCCAACCTTATATGTCAAATGTGTTAAATCTTCTATTAAATATCAAATAAACTAATGAAACTTCTTTTATGCAAAAAAAACTTGATAGAGTAACATGTAGTATCACTACAAAACCCTGAAAAAGTACAGTAGGCCTAATTGTTATACAAAAAAAAAAAAAAAAAAAAAAAAAAAAAAAATGAGAGTCCCGGTAATTGTTATCCTTACAAAATATTTGAACTGAAATACAAATAAAACAATTATGACTATATGATCTAGAAACTTTACTTAAACCACCAAGATATAGAGTAAGTTGTAAAAATCTATCTTCTTAATTCAATAAGGGTTTTGTTTGTTATATCCATTTTTCTCTCAACTATTTAACCAATTTTTAAAATTGAGGTGTCATTTAAAGCTTATGATCCAGCTAGCACGTGTGCGAGTGTGATTAATAAGGTCATTTCGTTTCGGGCTTCGACTTTCTAGCCTCTAATTTATTTATAGTGGGCGCTAAAAAATTTGGACCAACTTACAAAATGCGCAATTTGCGCAAGGGTCCCTTTGTGATGATATTTTAAATAATATTTGATAATGTGCAAAATGTTTTTTATGCGATTAGAAATAAGTATTCCGCATTTATTTCTATGACTATATGAAATTAGTTGCACACATAAAACATGAATCTACAAAAATGACCAGATAAGCGTATTTTAAATTATGTAAAGTAAACATGAAGGTCGTCAGTGGTGTAACTCGAGTGTAGTTAACTTGGCGCATTCAACAGTTTCAATGCCTAGTCAACTTGAGCTGACAAGTTTAAATGTTCATTGTATGAACTTCACTGGCACGTTAAGTTGTTAAGTTGTCTCTGTTTATAATTAACTCTCCGACTTCCGGTTCTACACACATCCGAGGGCTTCATTGCAGGCGTTGAAGTGTTCTTTTTTCAAATTGAAGTTTATTAAAGAGCAACCGTAATTATAGACAGATATTTGCAATTACAGACAGACAATTTTACAAGAACTACCCAACCGTATAAATAAACATTTTGAGTTCGATTAAATTAAGAAAATTGTGCACGTTTATGGGCGTTTCTTTAATTCTATGTGGATCAACCATAAAATACTGGGTCATAACTGGAGAGCTATTTCCATCGAAGTAGATGGGATCAATAGTTCGTGCTCTTGACCGTAACGTGCTGGCCACGCTAACCTAGTCGAGTGCTTTTACACCATTCATGGGATTATGGTTTACATTTAATATTTGTCCAAACGGTACGGTAATACATTGACAATTGCCAATTAACCTAATCTACAATCTAGTCAGTAAGTTTATTTATTATTATTTTTTTTTTTCAAAAATACATATATATTTCAAATGCGCATCTCATTCGATTTGCTCCAATTATATGAACTGATCCGGTAAATTTAAGTATTTGGAAAGGAGCATTTGGCTACTATAAACTTAATCTATTTGTTCAAAGATATTTTAAAAATTAAAAAAATTCCAGTGAATAATGTAGGCATGTTAATACATGAAATCTTGATATTTTATGGACGCCCTCACTACAAGGGAGTGGAGGGAGAGGGACCGACAACGAGTAGCGGGAGTGGTGCCATTTGTCATGAAGAGCTTCGCCAGTCCCTCCACTATAGGAAGTGAAGGGCGGTGAGCGCTCATGTTTTAACGGTGAGCGCTCATGTTTGACTATGAATCAGATATTCATCCATTGGACAAGTGGCGGTTGTTTTGATCACAAGATAAACGAGTAACTGCAAAATACTAACCCAAAAACCGTAGTTATTACATTTTCTACCGCCTTTTTATCGACCTCAAACTTTGAATTTTTAGTGAATTAAAATTTTTACAATTCAAAATTATCTTTAATGAAAAACTCCTACTAAAATATATATTCTTCCGTGACAATTTTTTATTTTCACGCATCTTAAGAAGCCATATAAATTAAACTTTTATACCAAAAAATAAACACAAAGATAAATCAGATCGATAATACATGAACAATGAAAAAAAAAAAAACAATGGTCCCATTGTTTATTTGCTAAATCCCTAAACTGTCAAGCGAAAAAAGATGTACCACACTGTCAGCCATAGACCAAATATATGAAAAAACCAATGTAAACATAAAAAAACGATTTTAAAAGATATTTCCATATGAGTGGATTGATGATTCAAATATATACTTAAAAATTATACACCGTTAAACTGTTTATGAATTTCATATCTAGACCGTTTATATTTTTTAATGTTCAGTAATGACACGTTGAGGTAAATTTAGGTTTTTAAGAAAACCTGTAGCATAACATTTCTTCAGAGCAGAAAGCGTGAAGTCTTGTAAGCCAAGAACTGCATATTAGTGCACGATAAGAACAACAATTTCGCATGAAGTTCAACTGCATTATACCGCATAGCGAGCCAACGCATAAAGTCACGAAGATGACCTGTACAGTTATTATGATGAACGTAAAACATTGCATCAATTGCTTAAGGTTAATGCACAACTGGCCTCGCAAGATGTTGACGTTCTTCTCTGTGACGGCAGGAGTAAAATTGTTTCTGTCCAAAGTTAGCATTCATGATGTGAAAATGAATAACAATCGAAGCGGGTTTGAGTTTATAATAAGTTCAGCTTACTTTAGAGAAGAGAACCGTAAAAACAAGGTATGGGTGGTAAAGAGGCTAATGGGATGTCCACTAGGAAAATTGATGGGAGCACCTCTTGTAACCCAGTTACTGTACTGTAAAAAATTATTCAATAATGGTTGAAAGGTGGCAAAAACGTTTATTCGAGAAAGGATTTATTCTTATATATATGACTGTTTAAAGTTTATGAAAAATTTTAATGTAAATTATTTTGTTTTCGAGGAAGTATAGGACTACAATTCCACAGACTTGTAATTCCTTATTTGTAAAGTAAATAGGATTAGGTGAGTCATATCAACGATTGTCGGTAGATTTGTCGAACTAGTAGCCTACTTTTTGAAATCGAAAGGTAGTAGCATTTTATTATGTAATCTAATTCAGGTGTTGAAGAAGCGAAAGGAATTTCAATTACTTTTACTCATTAAAACTTTCTTCTAAAACAATTCATATAATTCAGGGAACCGACCAATTAATTAAGCAGAGAAAGCCTGAGAGAGGTTTTAGTTTGTTGGCGACGTCTCATCTGAACAAAGGGAGCCCTGGAAAGTCTCATTGTAAAGCTTACGTGGTTCCGGGGAGTGTGGACACAAACGGGAATAGCCTCCACGACAACGCTATAGCAAAAGACGTCACGCCGTAATGACAAAGTCCATTAGAAGCTAGTTTAATTTGAATTTAATTGTATTCCCTTTTAATTTATTTAAAACTATGCTGCCGAACGCACTCACAGAAAACAGCGGTTTATTAATTTGTAGACGGCATGAGAGCTGTCTAAGCGGTGTTAGGAAAAATAAGTTTATTTTTATTTCTATTGCAGATAAAAAAAAACAAGAGGTTACATTTCATCAGTTATTTAATAATACTGAATGAGAATTTTAAAATATAACAGCTTATTTATCTTAAGGTGGTGCGGTCAAAAAATTTTTCTTGTACTTTTTTATTGATTTATGTTTATTGGCACTCAACCATTCGGTAAACATT
Source organism: Neoaliturus tenellus (assembly GCA_030545055.2). Classification (NCBI taxonomy): domain Eukaryota; kingdom Metazoa; phylum Arthropoda; class Insecta; order Hemiptera; family Cicadellidae; genus Neoaliturus; species Neoaliturus tenellus. The sequence continues at coordinate 233,186,018 of CM061533.1, forward strand.
CTGTTTTTGAAAAAATAATCCCGTTATCTAATATATTTTTGCGTTTGAAGTAGCATTTTAGCGGCATTTTGTAAAGTACACCACGTGGAAACGGATTAACATATTTTTCTCAGAATTGGCTTAAAGGCTTATTTAAAATACACACAAGGGTGAGATTAATGATTTTCAATAAAATTTTTATTATATTAATAAATAAAAAAATTATCTCTGATATCTTTTGTGCGATTTGTCTAAAATTTGCGCTACACCCTGGAGCTTGACTAGTAAGGTAACATTCCATAAAGTTTTATATAAAAATAATTTTTTTTACGTAATGGTGTACAAAAAACTTTTTATTTTCAGCCCACATTAAATCTGACGCAGCGCGCACTAGCACTCACACAAAGGGCAGTCGAAATGCTTTTAGACGCGCACGAGCCGACAGCAAGATATTCTATCTCTCTCGCACCGTGTCCCCTCGTTCTGAAGGTAGCGCCTAGTCCTCGGTCACCACCGCCAAGGGATGAGTACCTTTCCGTCGCCAAGGGATGTTTTCTTATGGCAAAATATCAATGTATGGTGTTAGAAATTTCATCAGTTTGAAAATAAAAACTAAACTGCCTTAATATGTATAAATGTAAGATATTAAATCTTGTTATTGTATTTTTAAATCATCCATACTATTGTCACAAAATTAATTCTAAGGCCCTGAGATTAGCTTCGGCATGAAAAATAAAAATAATAATTCATCAAGCAATAAATTAAAAGGTTAAATAAAGTTAAGTGTACCCGCCACTTTTGCTTTTTTAAACTAACATACAATTTTAATTTTGCAACACCACCAACCCTTTACTGCTGGCCGTGTGACATGAGAAACATTCGTATAATAGTTTAAACAGAACTTTTTAGCCGGAGTGCTGCCATTTTTGTTTGCATTTTAGCATCAGCTGATAGCGAAAATGAAAACATTTTCCGCTCAATCCTAACCCCACAGAGTAAGGAACCTTTACAGAGTGCTCGCTGCGCTGCGTTTTCGCGTCAGTCATGACGCGCCTCGTAGTGGCGCTACTGACGCGGTGACGCAAAATGGCGCGGACTGACGCGGAGCATCGAAGTATATAATAAACTGGAACGCGCTCTCAGGTGCCTTACCCGGCACCGAATCGGTCCGGCCGCCATCTTTGAAGTTGGCGGTAACCAGCACCGACGACGATGCAGCGTTTCACTTAGATCAATGTTTACAGCATTAAACGCAACGCAACGTATTTTAAATTTATATGACGTTTTACTGCCTTAAATTTCGAACAGATCAGTAATGGTTTCCGCTAAGAAAAAATATTTGAAGTTATAATAACATATTTTTAAAGATTACTTTGATTTAATTTGATAATGTAGTGGAAAAAGTAGTAAGCGAGGAAATTTTTTATTATTTGGTCAGGCAAAAACTTACAGCGAATGAAATGTAGAGGACATTCCGAATTTTATTTTCCATTAAAAATATCTTCTGTAGGGCAACCCGTTTTTTTACAATCTTATTTTTAGTGAGCGTTTCTACGAATAGGCAAAAAAGCGTCGGGCGTCCGGCATAACGCTGCCGATGCGATGGCCTGATACACTTCCAGCGAGGAGTGAATAGTTTCGTTTTTTTACTAACTGTTACAAAGATATGACTATTGATATCTCTTTTGGTGAAGTAATATGGTTTATTAAATCAATTTACATACAGTACCTACCTATTGCTTATGGTATAATTTTATACAATTGCAATAATTGTACTATAAACTACAAAAAATTACTTTTTTACTATAAACAACTAGCCCATTTTTATACTTTATTAACTAGCGTTCATAAGGTATCCTATTAACTGATAGACCTTCGTACTGTCAACTTGAGTGAACATAAGTTAGAGTAACCGTATTAAACGCAAGGTACTCATAGTATTACGAAATTTTTCTATAGTACTGTACGGCACAATAAAGTCAGTTTAAAATTTGGTTGAATATTTTTTATTAGTTTTAAATTTCTTCTTTTATTGATTTACATTGAATGGACAATATATTTTTTATAAATTATATTAAATGACGTCATTATCACTAAATTATTATATGATAAATTTATATCTGTTCTGCAGTCTTAAAAAGGTTGACGAGTGTCATCTGTACTATTCAATTGAATGTGTATTCTATGTTAATCTAGAGAATGAATGGTTTTTTACTATGAAATCTTATATTTATTTATACAGATACAGATTGAAAGGTCTCAAAACTATTTAAAAATCAATCAAAGTTGCCGTAAAAAAATTTTCCTAAGGCCAATTGAAGTTTATCTTTAGCTTCTAAGACTAACCATCGTTCAACTTTCATATCATGTATCTCCGAAACAATTTCGTAGCATACAAATTTTAAAGACTAAAAAATATCTTAAATTACACTTAAAGAACGTTTTTTTATAATGGCATAAAATTCTATAGATTTTCTTGTCCACCATATTGTAAAATAAGTTTATTTATGCGTAATAGATAACTATTACGAGCCAAATGTTTTCAAAACGTAATTTCAAGTATATATATATATATATATTATTCTTTAGCACTATTTTACTGAATGGTTTCTTAGATTCAGACAGTAAAAGTTTTCCCCCGCATGTTTATCTTACTAGACTAAAAATTAACTTCAAATGCCCCTAGCTCCCTAATTGTTAGTTTCATAAAAAAAAACAACGAATAACAATTTCTTTGAATTATTTGCACAATTCAAATTTAACCAACAGTTACTTTGGGGGAGGGTTCATTACGCTTTAAAAATTTTAAGTTTTCTGCTGTATTGGAAAAATAGCGTCAAAATATCAATCAACAATTACAGTAATAAATCAAATAAAAATAAATTTTAATTGCTAATAAACATGTTTCAATTACTCTTAGGGTTCTCGAAAAAACAGCTAGCACCCTTTAATCACTATGAACAATGCGAAGACTGTTAATTTTAATTTGTATTTATTTAAGAACACTTAAGTAACAAGTAAAATACGAAAGATATTAATATATTTTTTGGTTGGCGGCAGTGTTCAAAAACCATATCAGTAATAATGGTTTTGGTGAGGACACAAATGAATTAAGTTTTATTAAGTTAGTAGGGGAAGCTTTTTTAACATAATGTGTCACAGTATGGTTAGGCAAAAAAACTAGTTCAACCACGAAAGGTAAGCTAGAAGTTAGACAAAAACTGAACAAGATAGTTTTATTCAGTAATCTTTAGTTTATATTGTGTTAATGTGTTCCTGTAATAAAAAAAGCATTAATAGTCCGGGGAAATTAGCATTTCAATCTGACAAAATTAATAACAAAACAAAACCACTTGGGACGTGTTTGGCATGGTCCCCAGATCATTTTGTGAAAATTCCCAACTTTTCCCACTTTGGCATTTTCCGCCATCTTGGAAAATGGTGGCTAAAATATTTTATTATGTAAGCGTTTATTTAAAAATTAATTGTACTATAACCATGCGATGTAAAACCCCCAAATAAGATTTATTCTACTCATAAAAAGATTTCCTACAAGAAAATGTGGTATTTAGTGGTGGGATCTTACACGCCAAGGACAATATTTGAACGTAAACCTAAAATTTAACAAAATTTTCATTTACATTTGAGAATTTTCTTAGTTTACTTAGATTGTATTGAAGATATGAATTTTGTCCCTTGACAAAAGTTGTAGCCAATAAAATTGTGCATCTTTTCATGTATAATTTTTGCACATTACTCTTAAAACAAACACTACAAAATATTTTAAATTTTAACTTTTATGTATTTTAGCAACAGGCAACATAAAAATTAATATTTTCGCATGCAAGGACAACATTAATAACGTATTGAAACCAGTTTGGACTTATTTGGCATGGTTCCCTGATCATTTTGTGAAAATTTCCATTCATTCCCACCTTGGCATTTTCCGCCATATTGGAAAATGGCGGCTAAGACATGTCATTGTGTAAGCTTTCATATAAAAATCGATTATACGATAACAATACAGTGTAAAAACCTCAAACAAGATTTATTCTACTCACGAAAAGATTTCCTAGAAGAAAATGTGGTATTTATTGCTAGTATCTTACACGCTAGGGACAATGTTTGAACATAAACTTAAAATTTTATAGAATTTTCATGTCATATTTGCGAATTTTCCTAGTTTACTTCGATTATATTGAAGATATGAATTTCGTCCCTTTACAAAAGTTGTAGCCAATAAAGTTGTGCATCTTTTCATGTATAATGTTTGCACATTACTCCTAAAACAAGAGCTAAAAAATATTTTAATTTTTAACTTTTATGTAATTTGGAGACGGGTTAGGAACAAATTATAATTTGAGCAGGCAAATGCAACATTAATAAGTAAGTAAACCCTTATTGACGTGTTTGGCATGGTTCCCCGATAATTTGTGAAAATTCTAACCTTTTTCTAAATGGTTATTTCCGCCATCTTGGAAAATGGTGGCTAAGTATCAGAATCATATCACGTTTTTTGTTTTAAAATTAACTGTGCATTAACCATAAGATATAAAATCGTCAAACAAGATGTAAGCCTATTGCACTCATCAAAGCGTTTCGCGTAAGAAAATGTGGTCTTTATTGATGGCATATCTTACATGCCACACTCAACATTTTAGCGTTTAGTTTCAATTTTGTAAAAATATCATTTATATTTCTACGTATTTCCAAGTTTGCTTTATTGGTATTGAACATATGCAGTTTGTACTTGCACAAAATATGTAGCCCTTTAATTCGTGCATCTTTTAATATAGTTCATCAGCACATAATTAGGCCTACTGAAAGGACAAAACAAAAGAAAATTCCTAATTGGACTTTTTATATTGATTTGCGATGATATTAAAAATGAGATAAAAACTATTCAAGTACAATAATAACACAGAAAAAACACTGGGATCGTTTTGACATAGTGACCTTCTCAAAAATCAATAGAAATTCATATAAAAATAAAAAATCTTTATTGTTGTTGGACAGGTACATGACATGAAATGGGCATAGTCAGGGGTGAATAAAACTACTTGTAACTAAAAATAATAAACTGCAGCCTATTAGGCTATGTTGTCATTTAGGCCTAAAACAAGCTTGGTATACAAACCTCAAACGAGTTTCATTATAATCTCAACAGAAAAAATTCTATTCCTTGAATGAAAGTTTCAATTTTCAATTAGATTATTTATGTAATGTTGTAACAGAATTGAACCAACAGAGGTTTAAGCTGGTTGTGTGGCACGTAATACTTGCCTTCAATAGACTACTCCATATGTTTTTTTTTTATATATTTTTTTATAGAAAATGCATTGACAAGTGCAATACATCTTGTTTAAGGGTTTTACATTTCATGGTTGATGTACAATTAATTTTAAAATATAAGTGTGATATGGCTAGGCCTACATTATTTAGCCATCATTTTCCAATATGGTTGAAATTGTCTAACATGTCAAAAAAGTTTTACTTAGTTACTAATGTTGTACTTGCCTGCTAAAATTATAATTTGTTTGTTAGCTGTCACCCAACTACATAAAAGTTAACGTTAAAAATATTTCTTAAAATATTTTAAGAGTAATATACAAATTTTATACACGGAAAGATGCACAATTTCATGGGCTACAACTTTTGTAAAGGTACAAACTTCATATTTTCAATTCAGACGAAGCCAAGAACATGTAATATAGGTTCAAGTTTATATTCAATCATTGACCCTGGCGTGGATACCATTAATAAACACCATAATTTCTTGAAGGATATTTTTTTCGAGGAGAAAAGTCTTGTTTGTGCTTTTACACCGTATCGTTATCGGACAACTAATTTTTAAGTAAAATCCTTCATAATTACATACTTGGCCACCATTTTCCAAGATGGCGGAAGATGGCAAAGTTGGAATAAATGGGAATTTCTACAAAACGATCATGGCACCATGCCAAACAAGTCCCGAGTGGTTTCACTAGGATAATAACATTGTATTTGCCTGATCAAATTATAATTTGTTTTTAACCTGTCTTCAAACTACATAAAAGTTAAAATTTAAAATATTTTTTAGCCTTTGTTTTAGGAGTAATGTGCAAAATTTATACATGAAAAGATGCACAATTTTATTGGCTACAACTTTTGTAAAGGGACGAAATTCATATCTTCAATATAATCGAAGTAAACTAGGAAAATTCGCAAATATGACATGAAAATTCTATAAAATTTTAAGTTTATGTTCAAACATTGTCCCTAGCGTGTAAGATACTAGCAATAAATACCACATTTTCTTATAGGAAATCTTTTCGTGAGTAGAATAAATCTTGTTTGAGGTTTTTACACTGTATTGTTATCGTATAATCGATTTTTAAATGAAAGCTTACACAATGACATGTCTTAGCCATTTTCCAATATGGCGGAAAATGCCAAGGTGGGAATGAATGGAAATTTTCACAAAATGATCAGGGAACCATGCCAAATAAGTCCAAACTGGTTTCAATACGTTATTAATGTTGTCCTTGCATGCGAAAATATTAATTTTTATGTTGCCTGTTGCTAAAATACATAAAAGTTAAAATTTAAAATATTTTGTAGTGTTTGTTTTAAGAGTAATGTGCAAACATTATACATGAAAAGATGCACAATTTTATTGGCTACAACTTTTGTCAAAGGACAAAATTCATATCTTCAATACAATCTAAGTAAACAAAGAAAATTCTCAAATTCCACTATCGATACAAAATATTTTATAATAACGTCTACGTTCATTAAATTTTCATAACACAAAATATTAGAACTGAAAATAATGGTTTTCATCATGAACATTTTTGAACACCAAGTCACTGTATATTTCGCAGAAAATACGATTAAATAATATATATTTCACACCCAATAGGAACACTAACACCATTGATTTTATATACCGTACATAATTTAGAGTCAATGCTAAAACCAACTTTTGGAACAATTAAAATTACAAGCATTTTGGTTTGGTCATTAATTTTTAGTATTAATATAAATGGGACAATATACAGTAACAACCATTAAGTTTATGTTAGTAAAACTCTGATAAATTAATAAATTAATTCCAACATTAACATTTAACATTAATTAATTGAGGTTCTGAACGACAAACAGCGCGAAACGCTATGCTGGTCCAGTGCGGCTGCTGTTTCTTGCCAACTTCAAAGATGGCGGCCCGGCCGGCCGGCGGACCGTTTGCTGCTCACCCAGTGCGCGTTCCAGTTTATTATATACTTCGATGACGCGGAGTTGCCAATTCAGACACCGCACCGCACCGCACAGCACCGTGCCTCGCGTCACCGCACCGCCGCAACACGAGCACCGGGTCGTCCGACCACCTTAACTTAACTCCGAATTCCCGAGCGCGATTATTTGGCCAAGTTGCAATGGGGGTCATTTGTACAATGTTAGATATTTGACAATAACTAGCAGACTAAAACTGAAATGCCAGCTGCCTCACTTTAATTAATATTTTGAGTTACTTGCAATAGTTGAATGTAATCATATAACGAAAGCTTCATTTAAAAGTTACATATTAACGTAATGGACAGAAATATTTCAGTTTAGGCTTGAGAATATTGCAAAATTTTTAAAATCTTTTATTTCATAATCACAATACGCACCTTCAGTATTGAGAATTCCTTCATATTTATTTGAAAATAAGCTCATATTAACTATAAAGAAATTTGTGCACTAACAATAAAAATCAGCTATCATTTTAACAACATATTTAATCAGTACCGTATTAAATTACACAAGTAAATACAAATAATGTTATATACAATTATACAGGGTGTTTCAGAACTCCCTGACAATATTTTATGGCATTGTTTCTGTGTTAGAAACATATCTAAATATCATATTTAAACTGCCCGGAAGTCTTTAGTTACTCACACAGCCGCCATTTTTTAACTAAATAATTTAAATTTCCGAATATGAGCAGAATATAACCATCCGTTACGAAAATAAAAATTATACGAGGTGGCCCGTGCGCAAATTGCTCATTTTATGATTCGGTATGAGTGAAATTCACCTACAGTACATGACTGTTGATTGTTAGGTGACATTTTTGTTGTATTTTAAAATTCATCTGAAGGTAATAAGCTGTTAAATTACAATTCACATTAAAGAGCTTGCAATAAAAGTTGTTCAACATTTTAAAGCGCCCTCTAGAGATAAATCAAAGGCGAGGGGGGCGAAGCCCGAAACAATATGACCTTTTTAATTACGATTCGTCACTGCGGTGTATCCTAAGCTTTAAAGTGACACCTCAATCTTAAAAATCGGTTCAGTAGTTGAGAGAAAAAGGGACGTAACAGACGAAACTCTTATAGAAATAAGAAGATGGATTATTTGAAGAAAAAAAAATGGCGGCTGTGTGAATAAATTAAGACTTCCGCACGATTTGAATATGATATTTAGATATGTTTCTAATCCAGGAACAATGCCCTAAACTATTGTCAGGGAGTTCTGAAACACCCTGTATCAAGATTTCTATCACATATGATTATACTACTCAACAAAAAGGCCTACTAAAAAGCGCTACACAATATACGCAATATCTATACTTGGCATCCAGCTTAGTGGGCTACCATTGTTACAATTTACTAGTACAACAATGGTGGCAGGTACGTTCTTGGGTGGCAATAACTAACAGTGCAACCTAATACTGATTAAATTAATGTATCTCAGTTGTTTATTAACCGCTTTTCATAATTTTTGTGTCATCGGATAAGGAATTAAATTGTCTAAATTGTTTAAAAGTTGAAAAATTTTGTTTTTATTTCAAGTTTTTTTTCGAAATTGATGTTTAAAAATTTTAAACGGCCGCCATTTTTAAATTTAAAATCGTATCACGTTGATATTTTTTCGTAAATTAAACCTTTACTATTTCAAGTTCCTTGCCAAGTTTCAAAGCTTGGTTGCAAAACGTCTGAAATATAAAGTTTTGTAAAAAAATACAAAATGGCGGATATCTAAGTAACTATGCATTTTAGGATACGGTATACCTTCATATGAACCTTTTAGCTAATTTCCCTATAGGGAATACGCTATTACGGTAGTAGCCATGGTAAGACCTAAGACCGGGACCACTGTACGTTTTCATTTTGAGGTCCCCAGAAGCCAAAAACACCATTCGTTCATTTTCATATACAGCGTGTTCGGAAACAACGTTTCAGGAATTCAGGAGGTTATTGCCCACATCAAAATAGCAAAAGAGTTCCAGTAAACGTAAGTCCTAAAATGCTTCGTTAACCCGCTAGCCGCCATTTTGTTTTTTTACACTAAATAATTTTTATTTCCGTAACGGATCATTGTATTAAGTTAATATTTGGCAATAACTTTCATCATAGCAATACTCATTTTAAAGAAAAAAAACTATTTTTTCCAATATGTATTTTCAAAATGGCGGCCATTTAAAAATTTTAAACTCAAATATCTCAAAACCGTTAAATTTTAACAAAACTTTACAAGAAACAAAAGTTGACAAATAAAATTACCTAACTGATGAAACCAAGATTGTAAGGATCGAAGCACAGGCAACGGAGTTATTGCCATTTTTGTGCATAAAATCATTGAGTTTCCATTAAAATGCAAGCAAATTTAGGTAATTTTAGAAGAAAAATCTCAATAACTCCATTATTCGTTGTCAGATGATTACAAACTTGGTCTCATTGGTTAAATTATTAAATTTGTCAACTTTTTTATATTAAGTAAATTTTTTGTAAAATTTACCGGTTTTGAGATATTTCAGTTTACAATTTTAAATTGGCCGCCATTTTGAAAATACATATTAGAAAAAATAATTTTTTTCTTGAATATGAGTATTACTATGATGAAGGTTTTTGCCTACAGTGATCTGTTACGGAAATAAAAACTATTTAGTGTAAAAAACAAAATGGCAGCTAGCGGGTTAACGAAGCATTTTAGGACATATACGTTTACTGGAACTTTTTTGTTTATTTTGATGTGGGCAATAACCTCCTGAATTACTGAAACGTTTGTTTCCGAACACCCTGTATATGTATACAGGGTGTTCATATATTATTATTATTTAAATTTAAACCTTTGTACATTTAATATCTGTGTTCCAAATTTTAGATCTCTATCCTCAAACGCACAATCTTTCTACGTATCTGCCGGACTAAGTTCATATAATCCATATGTTACACATCAATGTATACAGAGGTTCTGGATACATTGTTACACATAAAAATGTGTTTTAACAAATACACGAGGGTGCAGCACCCGTAGGCCTACATTGAAATAGACGAGTGAGCGAAGCGAACTAGCTTCAATAACAACAAAATATAAGCCTTTGTGCACTGGGCTTTTTAGCGCACTGTCTGTAAATAATATTATTATAAAAAATATTACTGTTTAAGTTTACCAAGCAAATGCTCGGTCCCCGGGTATTCATAATATTATAAAACTAATATCAAAGTATATCATGGTACGGTAATGTATATATTTTATTCGATGTCAATAAAAATACACAACTAAAAGCCTGTAAAGGATTGAGGGAAGATTGGTACTAATATAAAACGTAATCACATTATAGAACCTGACGGCGAGTGAGGGTAGTGAACAAGATCATCTGAAGAGCAAGTGGTATTTATAAAAAATAACATATATCATTATTATGTAATACGAATTGTTCAAATAACAGAACGCGTACATAAAATACCTGTTGTTAAATAATAAAAATTTTGTACGTGGGGGTACTTTTCCGGGAGTAGAATTCCGGCGGTAGTATTCCGGGGGTAGAAGTCCGGCTGGTGTTTGGTTTGCCATAATGTTAAATTAGAGCAATCAAATTAAATAATAATGTATTTATAAAACTGGGGATACTTTTCCGGCAGCGAGCAAAACTCCATGCCACTTTAAGCTCCGTCCCTCGTGACGTCAAAATGACGTAGCGTTTTTTCATGGGGGTACTTTTCCTGGGGTAGAATTCCACTACCCCCATTTTGCATTATGATTAATGCAAATTTAGGCAAATATAATAGAAAAATCGCAATATCTCCGTTATTTGTAGAAAAATCTTTACAATCTTGGTATCATTGTTTAGATAACTTAATTTGTTAACTTTTTTGTCTCCTATAAAATTTTGATAAAATTTGTCGTTACTGTGAAATTTGAGTTTAATGGTCGCCATATTAAAAATACACAACGGAAAATAATAATTTTTTTCTGAAAACTAACATTTTTGTGGTAAAGGTCCATGCCAAGTCTGAAATAAATCCATCAATCCGTTACGGAAATAAAAATTACTAGTATACGTGTTGATCGAAATCGAGCAATTTATTTTAATACAATACAAAAGTTACTTTTAGCTCTAAATCAATGACATCCGAAACAACTACAGACCAAGCCCTATCCAACGACACCAAAAACTTGAAAATCGGTTGAAAATTGTAGGAGGAGTTCTCAAGACAAAAAAAACCCCTTAGCGTATTAAATAAGTACTAGGGATCGCCCACTGGTCGAAATTCGACCAAAAACACAAAATCTTTTATAGGTAACTGAAACATCCGTTATTCCTGATTTTCTAGTATTTGGTATTACAACAGCTTTCTAATGATTAACTCAATTATCCTTCTGCCATAAGATTAACATTGGAGCTTCAAGAGCCTCTGGGGCGTAGCCCTGGGGTCCGATGTGAATAAGAATGCGATTCTGCTCATCTACAGGACTTACCTTGCTAACGGTATGTGCGGATTTCTCCTACGATGCACACAAGCTGAGAAAAAAGGAGGAAATGAAACATGCTTTTCTATTATAGATAGATTACACATTAAAAAAAAATGGTGCTCAACGAAGGATTTTAGGACATTATGTTTACATGACCTTTTTTGTTTATTTTCATGTGTTGAATCAGCTCCCAAAATTTCTGCACTTCGTCGGAATCGCCCTGTATGTATGTATGTATATTTTCTTTTTCAGCACAAACTGTAGATGATGTAAAAACATGGTTTTTTACCAAAGCATTTGGGTATAGTAGCAAAAAGTTTGTTATAGGCAAATAAAAATTTTTGAAAGCAAGCCACAATAAAGCTAACAAAAAAAAAATCCTACAAATTTTATTTAAATGTGAAAATGGAGAAAATTAATTTCCCTACATGAAAATGTCAACCCATTTGAATTACTTTTAAAAAAATGTAAAGGTTATACCTTTTTTGTTAAAACCTTAAACTTTCCCTGAAAAATGCAGTTTTTTATTCGACATATCAAAAAATATAAACATGTCCCGGATTAAACAAACATAATACTTTCGAAACGTAAATTACATTTTCTTTCATACAATATATATGTTTTTATTGTTTTCTTCTAAATTCACTGAGCTATAAACGTCAGAAAATGAAACTTAAAGGTTTTGCTAATGAGAACATAATCTTTTGACCATTTTAAAAAACGCATGAAATTTGGATTAGGTATCTTACAAAATTTCCAAGGTATACAAATTGTTGGAATTTTATTGTAGTTTTAAAAAATATAACATTATAGCAGAAAATATACACCAAAAAATTTTACAAGTGAATATTTGATAAAGCGTACTGATTGCACGGACCCCACGACAAGGGTATCATAGGCCTAGGCACTTTTTCACAGTAAAATATTTACTATTTTGGTGTCTTGGACCAATACAGTACGTAAATAGTACCAATATTTATAACAGAAACCCCCAAACATTTGCTTTACAAGAAAATAAAACTTTCAGAATAACCTAAATTATAACTCACAACAGTAACAAAGTGAAAAGGCAGATGGGATGGGCTTTAATTTTCCAGATAGAGAGTTAAAAAGGTTGGTATAAAGTCTATTTATTTTATTAAATTGTTGCAAAATATTTAATTTTGTGTTTATTTTATATTTTGAGATAGAATGTGTTAAGAAGTACAAAAAACATTAATGTTTTTATTGATTACAGCTGTAATACTGTGCACTAAGTAAGGAAATTTAAAGATTCAAAGAATTTGTAAAAATTAATGCACGAGAACCAGTGCAACCGCTACAACGGTCGTACGACGGCGCAGCGGAGCCAGCGAGCTAGCATGATGTCGCCCGTGCGCGTGCGAGGCGGGCGATGCAGAGTGGCAACACTGGATCGTGGCCGGGACGGGAAATGCCGAATCCAGCCCGTTCGAGACCGCCGCGCCAGCTAGCGGCATTCTCGTGGAACTAAGGGCGAGCACTCTGTAAAGCTTTGTACTCTGTGCTAACCCTAACAACTTACCTAGAGATGTACTACAATGGAATGTATTCATTTCTAATATTTGGTTTTTAAAAAGGTACCTATTGTCCTAAATATTATGAATTATTTGCTTTCACTTCATGAAAAAGTTTAAACAATTGTCTAACTCAAATAATTTTATTCTTAACATATAGTTTTCGGACACAAAGTGATACTAATTTTTACAGGAATTAAAAAATTCAATAGTTGACTATCGGTAGACCTAACTATATTCTTGGTCTCTAATGAAATTGTTGGCAATACCATTTATTTAGCCTACACACGGTCCTAAACTATGTGAATGAAATGTGTACAAATATTTAACCACAACGATTCAAACATTTTATTTGAAAATAACATATTAACTGGTAGGCTATTCGTTATAATGAATGAAATATAGTAATACAATTAAAAATTGTGCTGCTTGGATTGAAAAATGTCTGTTGTTGTCTTTGCTATACTACTTTCGTCACTTCTGAGTTAGGTTATTGGCGTATCATCTTAATTCTTCACAGCAACATAATTGATTGTAGTGTCTTAATTAAAATTTAAATCAGATCCTGATGCTTTCAATTAATTTTCATGAGTAGGCTGGAAATGAATCTTCACACGCTCAATCTCGGTACCCATGATAGTTTCATGAATTTTTCAAAGAAAAGTTGCTAGCAGGCAACCATGGCTTCGTTGACATAATTGATGTTTAACGTTTAGCCCAACCATCTAGAAGGTACTTTCTGATTATTAGGTAAATTAAATACGCCTCTTTCTTCCTCATTGTTGTCAGTACAATCTTTCTAATCTTTCAAAGTAAAAATTGTTTAGCATGGTAGTAATACAACACACAAAACTATTCAAAACACTCAGATATTTAAATTGAACTTCGAGTCAATATGAAATAACCACATTTATGAACAAAATTGTCATTGAATGAAAAATCAGTTTTAAAACACCATACACTATACATTACAAATTTTTAAAACAAAACACGAGAATATTTTAATGAAGTTTACGGAAAACATCCCATGTAAACAAAAACAAACTATTGTTTTGACATTGCCTTTTAGGTGACGTCACAAGGCATTTGACGTCAGAGCGCTGAAAGTGTTGGTAATATCCAAGAATTGTGAATTAATAAAAATCCAGCTGTTTCATTTTTATTAGAAACACCTATAATCTATCTATTAATATGCAAGCATGTTTCATTTCCTCCTTTTTTCTCAGCTCGTGTGCATCGTAGGATAAATCCGCGCATACCGTTAGAAAGGTATATTCCTGTAGATAAGCAGAATCACATTCTAATACCTTTAATACCTTTATTGAAATGGCGACCTAACTCAATAGGTAGTTTAAAGCCAAGTATGAATGAGGGATGAGTGTAGGATGATTGTGGCGCGATCTTGTAGTCTTGTTACTGACTAAGGCCGACATTCTCCTTAGACAGGACTGTTAATTCATAGCCCAACGCAGCCAATGGTATCTAGGGACCTACAGTTTAACGTGGGATCCGAACCACAATTTCAACCTCTCATATACGAATTGGTCTAATTATGAGGATGGTACTTATGGATGAACTAGTATTCACTAGTGCGGACATTTACATCAATTTATTCTAATTTACATCAGCCCACGGGGCTTCGCCCTACAGGCTTTCAAAGTTTTAATGTTAATCTTATGGGAGAAGGATAATTGATTGAATAATAAGACAGCTGTTGTAATAACAAATGCTAGCAAATAAGGAAGAACAGCGGTTTTATTTAGCCTATAAAACATTTGAAAATTAATTGACTCAAGATCAACTGAATTTTTGGTCGAATTTCGACCAGTGGGCGATCTCTAGTCTATATATTAACACGCAAGCATGTTTCATTTCCTCCTTTTTTCTCAGCTCGTGTACATCGTAGAAGAAATCCGAGCATACGGTTAGAAAGGTATATTCCTGTAGATGAGCAAAATCACATTCTAATTCACATCGGACTCCGCCCCACAGGCTTTCAAAGTTCCAATGTTAATCTTATGGAGAAAATAGAAATGAATGAATCATTAGACAGCTGCTGTAAAAACAACTGCTAGAAAATTAGAAAGAACAGATGTTTAGTTCTAAAATGTTTTTAAGCTTCTTTGGTCCAGATCAACTGAAATTTTGATAGAATTTCGATCAGGAGGCGATCTCTAGTTCTAATTATTATTGGAGCTAGTTCTCCAATAGAGGCGATAACCATATAGCAAAAATTTACTTGATGTTATGGCCTTATGAAGT
Organism: Neoaliturus tenellus; assembly: GCA_030545055.2. NCBI lineage: Eukaryota > Metazoa > Arthropoda > Insecta > Hemiptera > Cicadellidae > Neoaliturus > Neoaliturus tenellus. The sequence goes on from CM061533.1 coordinate 233,201,518, forward strand.
CATTAACACCATAGAAAAACTACTTTATTTCAAGTATGGTACTAAATTTAAAAAAAGTCTACATCACCTCATCATCACCTAGCGGCTAAAGGACTAAGAAAGCAAAATAAGGAAACAAGAGTGTAACCTATCAGTCCGACCGTCTGACGGGTCCAGCCAACCTGGTTTGTCCAGCATGACTCAATGCGTTCACAATACAGTTTTTGGAAACCATCTGCACCCCCCAACAGGCACCGTTACAGTTGCCGCCAAAATTAGAGAGATGGAGGCTGGAGGTACTTTGTATATTTGTGTCCCTTACTGTCTCACCGCAGTCAGTTTCAATCTCAAATTTTATTTTCTTTATAACATGTGCAAAAAAATTGTTTCACCAATGAAAACGGGGTTTTTATAACGTATGAATTATTTGGAACAAATTGATGACAAAAAAATCACAATATGTTTTGAACTTTTGCTTAAAATAATTCCGTCTCAGCCCGTGATTTAATGTAGCCCGGGAAGGGTTAAATATTTGTAGATGGCACGGTTTAAGCGACGTAAAAAGGAGTATGAATTCCAGGGTAAAGAGTGAATTTCATAAGAGGTTGATCAAGGGTTGATTCTGACAAGATTCGTGCAACAACTGATAAAAACCTTGCCGAAGATTTATCGAAGAGTGCTTATCGTTATTTGTAACCTATTAGTAATAATAGGTTATCGCAAAAGTATTAATAGTTTATCGTAATAGGTTAGGTACCTGGTTAGTTTTTCTATGGTAATAGGTTAAAGTATCGGTTATAAAATAGTTTTAGGAAGGGATATGGAAGAAACGGTAAGAGAAATGTACGAAAAAAGAAAACCAACCAGACGGTTGAAAAATGTGGCTTATTTGTTGACATCAAAAACCCCTTCCTTGGCGCTAGTCCTGACGGTTTAGTTTCAACAGATGGGATAATTGAAATAAAATGTCTAGCCTCAGTAAAAGAGAACGCTTTAGGCGAGGAAGTTAAAAAAAACCTTAGTTTGGAAATCGAGAGTGGCAAGCTTCGCCTAAGAAGCGAACTATTACTACCACTATTATTACCAACTGTTAGCGAACTGTTATCACTATTATTACCAAATTCAGGGAGAAACAAATATATGCAAAAGACGATGGTGCGACTTTGTGGTGTACTCAAAGAGAGGAGAACTATTTATTGTACGTATTTTCATTGACGAAGAGTTTTGGGAGCACAAGGTCCTTCCTGGTCTGGTGCGATTTTACAAAGAGTGTATGCTTCCAGAAATAGTGGACAGCAGGATTGTTAGGGAACTGAAGGCACGTAACGCTGGATACATATTAGCTGCTCATAAGAAGCAGTGAATCAAAATAAAACGAAGAAACAAAAATGATTGTAACATGAAATACACAGCCTGAATCTGAATCGTTTTTTTAATTTTTCATGTGGTTTTGGTTAACCAAATGGCTGAGTTTCATTTTTAACATGTATGCAGACAACGTTTTTCCACATTAGGCCTATAAAAAATTATTTAGAAAATAACGTTGTTTTATAGGATAAATTCAGTCATTCACTTAAGTTTATGTATTGCCAACGGTTATACTATGTATAAATAAACAATATAACTAATCATGAGTAATATAGAATAAATTCAGTCGGTTAATTTCATACATCAATGGTTCAAATTTCCTGTTTACTTTAAGTGTACTTTAATAAGAGTTTGAATCAATTTTTACTGACAAAATATAATTTTCACAAAGCTTTTAAAGATAATAATAAATGTTCTAAGTATCAAATGCAACTTTTTCACGGCTTTAATTCATTTTTGTGTTCGTAATCGAAGATCTAAGGGACCAGCTAGCACAGGTCCCGGGTCAATCCATTTGAAATCACCCAAACAGAATAAAAATTGTTGCTCAACATTTTTTATTTGCCTGATTTTTTTATTATGAGTTCCCTATGGGTGGACAATCACCAAACACCATTTAAAAAATTTTTGCCAGACTTGGTTTTTTTCTGGCAGCCATTTTTAAAATGGCGGTTGGGCAAATTGGTATAAAAAACGAGGTCAGCGGAAATTTTAATTGCCAAGCTATTTCTAAAGATATCAGAAAAATTCAAAAACCATTGTGTTCAGCATAACATAAACTTCAAGTTAACATTATATTAATGTTTATTTTGTCCAAGAAAGTCAGTAAAACTCCTTCTGCAAAAACTCGAAAGAAAATCATCAATCGTTACTTTTTAAGACCATAAAAATCTAAGAAGGGAATGAGACTCACAAATAATATTTTATTTCTGTGTTGAATACTTGTATAACTACATGCAGAAGAAGTTTTAGGCCTGAGAATTCTCTCCTTTTTTTTCTAGAGCTCTTAAAAAATGGCCGAAAGCCTTTTAATACCGATTTTCTCGGGTTAATATCTAAAAAGGGACTGAATGAAAATTAGTGAAAAATATACAGAATGTTCTTTATACTAATAGGGACATCTCACAAACAAATTATGACTGAGACTCAACTACATTTAGAGATATACATTATTGAATTTCAGTTAAAAACGCTACCCTTTTTCATTTTAGTGCAGTGCTAAGTTAATAAATATGAGCCAGAAATACTCTTGGCAGGGCTTAAATTATGTTTAAATCAATAAATTCAATAAAAAAAAAAAACAAATGTTTTTTATTTTTAATAATAACAGACAGTGATAACAATAGTTAGAGTTATAATTCTTAAACTGAACTTACCGATACGATTGTTGCACTACACTTGCGTACAGTATTCACACAATAATGATTTTGTAGACATTTATATTTAAAACTTTAGTTGCAACTACTTGTTAGCTGCAATTTTCATCAGAGAGTTAAATAAACATGATATTTCATTACATAGTTTATCAATTATGTTATGTGTCCTAACGGACATGGTTGTTAGTTCCAATGGAGTCACCTTTCGCACTATTTTATTAGCAGGCACCCAGGCAGTGTCATTTTTTGAGAGTTGAAACACAGTTTTATGGTCCAGAGGGGTGAAAGAAAAGCACCAAAACATCATTGTTGTCTTGACTTATGTCTTCGATTGACATAAGTTGCCAAGCCACCACTTATTATCAGTCATAGATAGATACAAGCAACATAGTCATTATTCGTAAGAGATGATACATTGGAAAAGTATTGAAGTCTGATGGTCATCAAAGTTTGTGCCTATAGAAGTAACAAAACATCTGATTTGATTGTCAGTTATGGGGACGTATCTGTGATAGTTTCTTGTTCCTTTGACTGGTAAACAACATTCAAATCTAGTGACATCAAGTGACAATCAAATCAGATGTTTTTTTTTACTTCTACAGGCACAAACTTTGATGACAATCAAACTTCAATACTTTTCAAATTATCACCTCTTACGAATAATGACTATGTTGCTTGTATCTATGATGGATGACAAGTGGTGGCTTGGCAGAATCGAAGACGTAAGTCAAGACAACAATGATGATTTGGTGCTTTTCTTTCACCTCTCTAGACCAAAAACTGTGTTTCAACTCTAAAAAATGACACTGCCTGGGTGCCTGCTAAGAAAATAGTGCGAAAGGTGACTCCACTGGAACCAACAACCGTGTCCGTTAGGACACATAACATAATTGATAAACTATGTAATGAAATATCATGTTTATTTAACTCTCTGATGAAAATTGCAGCTAACAAGTAATTGCAACCAAAGTTTTAAATATAAATGTCTACAAAAACATTATTGTGTGAATACTGTACGCAAGTGTAGTGCAACAATCGTATCGGTAAGTTCAGTTTAAGAATTATAACTCTAACTATTGTTATCACTGTCTGTTATTATTAAAAATAAAAAACATTTGTTTTTTTTTATTGAATTTATTGATTTAAACATAATTTAAGCCCTGCCAAGAGTATTTCTGGCTCATATTTATTAACTTAGCACTGCACTAAAATGAAAAAGGGTAGCGTTTTTAACTGAAATTCAATAATGTATATCTCTAAATGTAGTTGAGTCTCAGTCATAATTTGTTTGTGAGATGTCCCTATTAGTATAAAGAACATTCTGTATATTTTTCACTAATTTTCATTCAGTCCCTTTTTAGATATTAACCCGAGAAAATCGGTATTATAAGGCTTTCGGCCATTTTTTAAGAGCTCTAGAAAAAAAAGGAGAGCATTCTCAGGCCTAAAACTTCTTCTGCATGTAGTTATACAAGTATTCAACACAGAAATAAAATATTATTTGTGAGTCTCATTCCCTTCTTAGATTTTTATGGTCTTAAAAAGTAACGATTGATGATTTTCTTTAGAGTTTTTGCAGAAGGAGTTTTATTGACTTTCTTGCACAAAATAAACATTAATATAATGTTAACTTGAAGTTTATTTTATGATGAACAAAATGGTTTTTGAATTTTTATGATATCTTTAAAAATAGCTTGGCAATTAAAATTTCCGCTGACCTTGTTTTTTATACAAATTTGCCCAACCGCCATTTTAAAAATGGCTGCCAGAAAAAAACCAAGTCTGGTAAAAATTTTTTAAACGGTGTTTGGTGATTGTCTACCCATAGGGAACTCATGATAAAAAAATCAGGCAAATAAAAAATGTTGAGCAACATTGCCTGGGTGATTTGAAATGGATTGACCCTCCCACAAACCGGGGGACACTCTCTCCGAGGGACACCGCCGATGCCGTATCTTTCCGAGCCCTTTGAAAAGAGAAAGTTATGCGAGGGGAGTGATGAGAGCTGTCCGACTGTCCGTGTCATGGATGAGAACGGGGAGGTAAGGGGCGGCGGGGAGGGGAACTGCATGTGTGTGAGTAAGCTGGGGCCGACAAAAAAACCCTCGACTGGCCTGACCTCTGTGCGGATTCGTTTGGCGTAACTGGCGGCCGCACGGCCTTAAACAAAAAATACCTCTAGAGAATTATTTAGTACTAGATAAAGTTATCTTTATCAAAGTAAATAAAAATGCTACTTAATTATTTATATAAGTTAAATATACATATCGTACTTCTAACGAATTATTAAAAATCTTTATAAAAAGGATTGAATAGAATTTCTCAACGGGTTGTCTTATGACCGTTGCTTATCACTACTTTTGAAGATGAATGAATAAATAATAAAATCAACCTAGTTTTACAGGGCTGGCTTATTTAAATAAACCACAAACAAATACTGTAATGGGCTTATCACTATTCAAAGGTTCGCAATTTCATCGTTTCCCTCTCCAAAACGTTGTTAAGTCAGTCGTGGTTGTTCTTATTGTTATTCGAGCCAGGAGAAAAGTGAAGATTTGCATTTAAAGTTTTAAAACTTTATTTATTTACTTCATAATAGTCATATTTTGTTCTTTGCCAATAGTACAGAAACCCAATTATCATAAAAATGTAATTAATTACAAAAACTTAAATTTAATGTAACAGTGTAACTATTACTTATTTAATTGGTGTTTGTTTTCAGGGCCCCTTACACAGCCAGTGAGTGTATACATTGTTTAATTTAAGTTAGTCGTCTGGGTTGTTTCTGGAAATGAACATCACGCAACCCTTCACTAACCGCACACCTGCATGTAATTTCATGTCTTAATATTCACAGCGATTCAATCTTTCACATGAATACCACGAATTAAAATATTATTATTAATTTTACATATTGATTTTGTAAAACCTTAGTTAAATAAGGCCATTTCAACTGCTTTTATTTACAGAGACAAAATAGTCCATTTACAAAGAACGCGAACTCTGGAAATTAGTTAAGCTATTTAACAATTAGCACTTAATATATTAGTCAACGTAAGAGCTTACTAAATGGTCTTAAAATGTGAAACTAAAAAGTGAAGTCTGGCGCTCAAAGAGTGACTTAAAAGAGTGTAAAAGAGTCCCTTCCCCGAGCTTTATTAATTTTGTTTGTCAAGATAAATTAATATCTTTTGGGTAGTGATAGTAACTTAGCACAAAGTCTCTTTTTACGTTATCGAACATTATAAGTCATGTAAAGTGTATGGTCCACCAGGTGCAGACTCCATAGGTTGAGATGTACATCAAATTAAAATTTCTCTCTTAGCAGAGTGCAATGCCGCAGACTAGATTTCAAAACATGATTGAGATGAAAAATGGCAGGCAGACAAACTTAGTTACCATTACAAACTTCGTAGGGGTCGAAAATGCAATTGCTTTCTTAATATTAAACCTTTTGAATTCATTAGTTTGTGTGTTTTCTTACTCTAAATGCAAAAACGTTTAAAATGGTGTATGATCTGACAAAAAGCTAAAGCAGATTCCTGCAAGACTTAAATGCAAGACATCTCTAGACTATATTTAAATTGAAAATTTTCGCCTACCATTACCGTCTTGGTTAACTATTAAAAGTTTCATTTGCTGGGTTGTACTCTGAAGTGAGCCATATACATATCAACATATACTTACGTTTAAGACTTTCTTCTGGATCCTGGAGGGCCACCACCCTAACATGATTAAAAATATTTAAAAACGCCAAAAGATCATTGTGTTAAGTTTAATATCATTCCCCAAAGGATTTTTATTTATCTTAAAGAACAAAAAATTTCGAGGGGGAAAGTACTATTTTACACGCTGTATAAAACAGTAGAATAATCATATTTTATAATAAATGTTGTATGAGAAACTCGATTTACGAATTTTACAGGGATATTAATTACACGAGCATGAGTGTTCCTATCATACGTAAATTTACTGTTCAATTTGAAAACACGTCAATGTAAATCTATTACGTCAAAGATTGCAAAGTTTATTTATTATAAAATTATAACCTTCCCAAATAAAATAAAAACCGCATTTTAAGAAACGAAAAGTTCAAAGAAAACAAAGCATTTTGTGCTAGAGGTAGTTTAAACTAATAATTCATCTACAACATAGCACAACAAAGTTCAATTTCACAGGTTAAGAGCTGGCGGGATGCAGGGAATGTTGTATCTACGAATCTCCAATTTCTCACCGGCATTGTGAAGTGGAACTTTAATGGAATCAGTAAACAAACAGAAATGTGGGTGTTTTTGCGCTTGGGATAAAAGAAAAGTTGAACGAAACACAACACCGCCGCATTCTCCCGGCTGTGTGCTAAATTAAAAGGAAAATCTCGTGGTGCTTTTCGCAAGTATGGTAAGGTCAATTAAAGTTTTAATTGATAGTGACAATTTAAATAAATTGATTTGTTACAAAAAGTAAATAATGGTTCATGTTAGATGAAAAATATAACAAAAAATTTAATTAGGTTCAAAATCATCAAAGTTTTCCCTTTGCTCGTGTTCTAACATCACACTCGTGGCTAAAATCATAGCTTAATTTCTTCATTATACAATCGTTGCATAAACTAGGTCTACTAGTACCTGGGGGCTTAGCGTTTTTTGCTCGGTAAATTCAAACAAGGATTTTCTTTATAGTAGGCCTAATATCAATCACGGACAGTGCGCTAAAATGCTCAGTGCAAAAAGAATTATTTCTTGTTCCCACTTCTATTAAAGTCAATTTGAAGAAAACAATTTTTTTATAGTTAACTTAAAGTAAAATAAAGTGTAATGTATAAAATTAAACGTCAAATCGAATCAAATATTTCATTATACTAAGGACAGTTGTTTAAAAAATTTTAACAACACTATAAAATCTGCAGTAAGAATATTGTTGATTACATGTCAATTCTAAAAAGTAATTAATTTACATCACAGTTCGTTCTATTATGAAATTAAATGGTTGACTGTTTTTCAAGAATCTGCAATGTTTTAAAGTTCACCAAATCGCTTTTGTGTAATGTTGGTATTTCCATATTAATTAAGATTTCAAATCAAGGCTGAGCTGAGATATTATAAGGGCTTTTTCTGTAATTCGTTTATACGACTTTTATGTAACGATTAAAAATACGTTTCTCACGTCAGGAGACTCCCACGTTTTTCTCGTTTCTCCCATGGGACCATTTTGAACAGTCTTTACTACTTTTAAGGATTTTAGTGAATTTAAAAATGCGACATAGGTCTAAATAAAAATTAAATGCAACTTAACAAAGATTAGTTTCGACAACATAGTCTACATAGATTTACTCTCAAACCTTCGGAAGTACCTTTATTCACTAATGGAGGCATCCGATAGCAGCTATCTCTACCGGCTCAATGTCTCAACTTCATTGTTGTCTTATCACTGGCGGAACCGAGGCCCGATGATTCACTGATAAGAATGTGGTAGTTCCGCTCGCAGCGTCGGCACGCTCGAGATCAGCTGAGGTGATAACATTGATAACATAGTGGCTGCTAGGAACTCTGCGATCCTCCGCGCAACAATGGATGTTTCACCAGAGGTCAAACACCTCTGGCGCTCGGCGTTGCTGCGTGAATATCAAATGGGGCCTCCTGGCTGGATACAAGCTCTTGGGGCCGAAAAGAGAAAGTACACTTTTAAAATGCTTTCTGAAGAGTAGGACTACTCTGCCTTAAAAAGCTAACGAGTGAGAGGAAATGTTGGAACGTGACTTGCTTTCTGACACATTTGGGATAATATAAGAAGTTACCTCCATTTTCAAAAATATGCTGCAATTATCTTGAAGAGTTAAATATGTGGTTAGTATATAGGTAACTAAAGAAATGTTTGTAATTTTGAGTAAAAATTTAGCAATTGAGTAATGAAATCTATGTTGTCAGAATCATACCTTGCAGGAATAGAACGAAGCTTCTAACGATGATTATTGGTGGTAAGTAATGCAGAAGCACATCACAAAAAAATAAACTTTGACTTAAGCTACGTTGTCTATTCCGAGAGGGATTAAAATGTGTGGATTGCTTAAGCCACCCCTAGAAACCCCCAAGAAACCAAAGTTGCTAGTATACATTATGTACATTATATCGCTATAATCACTAATAATATCTCTAATATCCATTTTTCAGCATAAATTAAAAGAAAACCTTTTTATGTCTATGAAAAGAGCAAAAAAATGTTAAAACTTTTAAAACGATTATATGTAAATTTGTCTCAATTTAAGTTTTATTTAAATCCTGCAACATTCGGACTATAATAAATTAAACTAAAATCTCGATCACGAAATCAATGATGAAAACTACAACAAATCGTATCATATCAATAGTACACTAAATATTGGAAAACAACTCAAACAATTTAGTTTGGTGGAAATGTTTCACGTGTCCATCATGGAGTCAGCCAACGTGGACGTGATAGCTTCAGGTGGGTTTGACCGAAATGTCAGAGGTGACTTCATTATAATAAACATTGCGACGGTTAAAACTTAAACACACACTAATGTAAATCGGATGTATTTGCTAAAAAAAATCGATCATTTCGAATATATTTATTTAAAACTTGCCTCAACTCTTATTACTGTACTTTATTTTTTATCTACGCTTCAAATTTGACTATGCTTTAAAAGAATTGTCTTGGATGTGGAAAAAAGAGAACAATGTATCATAAAATAAAAACAAAGAGGCTTCCTTTTGTTTTCATTTAATATCTGTGACCTGGGTCGTAGTTAATCCCCAGCCTCTGCGGGTATAGTAATAAGAATAAACTTTTTATTAAGACTACTCTTAAATATTTACTCATGATTATTTTAGTAATTGTAATAAATATCGCGTATAAGTCGATTACACTTCTCTTCTATAGTATTAAAATTAACGATATGCCATTTAAGTGATGGTTCCATAGAATTCATAACAGTTTATACAACTTGGAATTTTAGTTATGAAAGTATTGAATGCGATTTCAAAATTTCCAAAAGCATTCGAAATAAAAGAAATAAATTGATTCTGTGGTTGCCTTTCCAAAAGGGCCTTAATTTTCTCTAAGTTAAGTTAAACTAATTAGTGATAACTCGAATGAACTATGTATAACTTCCTTAAAGTCATAAGTGCGAAAACTTTAATGCAGTAAAAGATTAAGGGAAAAGGAAACAGTAGGCCTAATCATTACAAAATAATAATGTGATTCGGAATTTACTTGAGAGGGTATTGGGATTTTTAGGGAGTAGTTGTGATTTATATAATAATTAAGATATTTATTTTACATCAATACAGTAGCCAATGTTATCAACACACGGTATCATTATTAAGATTGTTTCAACATTCAATTCAAATTATCTACTAACAAAGCGTTAAGCACTTTCTAGACATAGATTACTTTTAGCAGAAATAAAGGTTTCACAGAAAAGGTCAACCACCTCATGAGAATCTTCGTGAATGAATAAATAACAAGCTCGACAGCCGAAAACACGTCCGGAGGCAGCCACGCCCCCTCACGTGTGGCTACTCAACAACACAGTAGTGTTGTAAGTAACACGACACCCCATTCGCAGGTTGAGTAGCCTGAAAACTTAAACTTTGAGTAGCCTGATAAATCTTGCTAGCTTCTTTAGATGATTTTCATTTGCTTAAATTAGATGATTGTTTATTGTTTTCATTTGAAGGAAAACGCTATAGTTTTTTTCATAACCCTACATTAATAACACCTGTTTTCGACCCTCACTTCTAACAATAAAAATCATGTGTTTGAGGTCTAGGTCCGAAATGTTCCGCCCCTAAACCCCCAATGGAAACGGCAGACAAGAAATCTAGAATATAATCAGGGAGGTGACTACAACAACAGCAAATACAAAATCAGTGATGTAGTTGATACTTCAGCTGATAGCAACTGTCAAATAGATATGACGTACTTGGGAACTGGGTACTTATCCCCTGGAATCAGCTGTGGTTCTCACCCACCGTTAGAGTATTTAAGTTTCGGTGGCGTTCGCTGATATGGAGTGGTTGTCTCGTAACCAGAAACACAAGCAGTACATCTTGCTAGGTTACGTAAAGTTATATTTTGTTTGTTTTAGAGAATAAAAATATTTTCATTTGTTTGGAATTTATTGCGTAGCGTAGTGTGATGAAAAATATCGTTCGTAACTCGGCCATCAAGAACGTTTTGCCTACTCTCGATCGTTTCAAGTTCTTGACATCGTCTCGAATTTTAAACACGATTTCGAGGCCGGCAAAACCCCATTTTCACTCCTTGTAACGAAATATACTATTCATGATTGCCCTTTCCAGATATAGCAATTTAGGCTACATTTGTGATGGTTATTATCGCCGACCTTGAGATGGAAATAGGATTTGATTATTAGTAGAACATTAACGAAAAACATTTAAATAGTGAATCCATTTACTATTTGTAGAACATTATGACTATGGAATGTGTTAAATGGGAAGAGGCCAATTAGAATTAATTTAATAATATTTTTAGCTATAATTGCCCTACTTCTGACAATTCCAATTTAGTTTAAAATAGTTTCAAATTTGAAGCTGCCACTTACATAAATTAATTAGTACTTTTAAGAAAAACTAGTGGCAAAGTACTTCTAACTTTTCTTAAATGTAACTTCAGGCTTCAAATAAATGGGGAAATAAATGAGGGGTGACCTGTGTCTGGAGGATGTTTGGTTGAGGAAAGAACCATTAATCTCTTCTTTCATCAGAACTAGCCTTAATTATTTTTAGTGTTTAACTAAACAATAACAGCAAAACTACACTATAATTGATTGCACATGCTTTTTAAATTTTCTTTCTAAGACTACATTACAACGTCATCCACTAAAAAATCTTTTAGTTAAAAAATAATGCGTCTTTAATTTTTTTTTCACCCATGGTAAAATATAGAGCTAAATATTAACTCAAATGCTTATGTACACAAACATATAACCAAAACGTTTCTGATCACACAATGGACTCACCATGGCATTCAAAGCATATATTTAAAAATACAGTTTCTGTATACTTATATAATAGTGATTTACGACAATATTAGAGGTTTGAGTTTCAATGCCTTTGTCGTGCTCTTGAGGTCCCATAAATTACTTCTATTGGACTAATACGTATTAATTGTTGGTTGTCAAAACTAAAATATTAATATTTTAACCAAAGAAAGGTAAATTTTCTTATAAGTTTAGTAAAATTAAATATTAGTATTTTATATATTTTTTTAGTTAATTGTAAATTAATTAAGTTGTTAAGTTTTAGTTTACGGTACGGCTAATGATGGAAGCTTGCATATCGAAAGGGCTTTGAAAAAAAGTATAAAGGCGTTGTAATAATTTTATATTTAATTTGTAAATTTATTTGTATATGATATTTATGCAACTCATATGGAAACATTCCTTTACTCACTTTGACAATGTACTATATATCTAATTTTATTCCCAATAATAAAAAAAAACTTTCTTTGGCACTATTCGTTACAATATTAAAATGTTTTTAACGATATCGAAGTAATATTTCTAATTCGTCATACATGACAAAAATAATTTAATTTGGTAACAAATAGTGTGAAAGAATGTTGTTTACATTGGAACTACACTTATTACAAATATAATACATTACGAAGGTTAATAAGTGAATGTTCTCGTAAAAACAAGTGTAGCTGACTTGGACGGAACCGATCATTAATTCTTCTCGGTAATTGGACACCGAAATGAAACTGCTCCGATAATGATTACTTTCCTAATAGCTGGTTCGTGCCCGTCCACTTTTATGAACTCGTCATTGAGGTAATTGTTATGCGAATTCATTAACATTCCCATTTCAAATGTCTATCCACTTATTTCACATTACTTTATTCAATACAATTTAAATATTCCAACTATTCCAGATTGAGCGAATATTTATACTTTCGATTACTCAAAAAATATCTTATAATTACATTAATAATATATTTATTCAACTAATAGATTGTTCATCTAAGTAATATTATATCTAACAATAAAATAATTGATGTACATCACCTTTCCTGTTTCTGCATAAATTTCACATAGTAGCTCTTCTTCATACCTGGAACATTACGTATATTTTATCAATAAATATAAATAATTAAAATATTACCAAATTTAGCAATGTGATTATTGTATGAATTACTCGTAATTGTCATATATATTGGTATAGAGATTGGTGTAAGCTGAAAATATATCACCCCTTAATACCTGCATTCACTTTTTTTAAGAGTGGCGTCTTCACTTTTTAAGGCAGCCTCATTTTGCCTTATTTTTACCCGTCCGCATAGACTATTAATCTGTGCGTAGAACGTATATAATACAAAGAAAGGGTATGAGCCGCTACAGTACAGGAGAATAGTGCGGATAAAAATTCCTTGCAGAACGCGAATTTGAATTCGAACCCACGACATCGCTACCAGAGTCCCAACATTTACATTTAGTCGGCGAGCAAACCACTATGCCACCGACTCACCTGAACTTACATATACATTTTTTATCATCACAAAAATGATTAACGTCAAAGAAATCAGTGAAAAGAAACTACTTGATGAAAGAAAAGATAAAATTTCTACATTTATTCCTGATATTGTCTCCTCGATTGAGTTCAGACTTATTTAAAAATAAAGTTACAATACCTTGTGCCGTTTTCAATCCATCATGGTCGAGATTACTAGTTTCGGAGCATTTGTTCTATTATCAAATCTTGCATACAGTAGTCAATTAAAATAGTTCGAACACAAAGTCGCTGTCATAGTTTAAGAGAACACAACACAAATACGGACAATACGAACATTTTACACACATTTTTTAAATTTTTAAAAATATCTAACAGGTCATGAAAATGTTGTTTATTATATCATAATGCTGTATGTTTCTATTATCCAAGGGAAAACGATGTTTCGACGGTTTCCAGACAAATGAATAGTAATATCGACACCCATTGGGTGTTAACTCCATAACACAATACCGCTGGTAATATGACGACCGGCGACGGGAAGTGAGTTATTTTGACGGGGATGACAAATCCTGTTACATCTGGGGCCAAACTCTGGCCGAACGGATTGGATTGTACCTTGTAAATCCGGAGTTACTGCCTCACACCCTCATATCTTCCGGGCTCTCTCGGTAATAATATTAGACGCATTGTTTTTGCCTGATTATCTTATTCCTAAATAAACAAAGAAAGCTATTTTAAATGTTTATTTTAAAACCATTGGATTTATTTACACCAACGATAGTGAGTAACATCAAATAGAGGTAGGTAGGCCTACATTATTGAATTAAATTCAATCCCCCTCCCTCAATGACGTCTTAAACGAACAAGTTTCACATTAAATACAGGTTCTATACATTAGTATAAATCATTGGAGAGCTCGACATTTGACGAAAGTAGTGTTTTAATGGAAAACATGCAAATCGCACACGACTTGATTATGGCATTACGATTCATGCTTTAGTTCTTTAATGTATCTGACCTCAAAAGAGTGTGATCTTAACAACTCAGCAGTGGACAACTCAGCCGAAGGTAATAGCTATAACCATTGACTATAAACACTTTTCAAGATAATAACACCCAGAGACGCTACTAGGTAGTGCGCAAATTTAGTTAACAGATTTTAAAATTGCATTGGTGTTATGATATGAGTGTCTGTACAGTTAATGCTATAACTCATGTCCATATTGAATTGCCACTGATGGTTGCCAAGTAGAACTATTTGAGTTGCAATAATGTTATGACCATCAAGACATGTGTACCATAAATTGTTAAAAATAATTTAAAGAGTTACAGGTTAGCTCATCAGAACAAAGCATATAAGGTTTTGTATGTAAGCTGCACAGTATTAATTAACTAAAACAATGATTTATTTCATTTTACACATTTAGTACAATTAAAAACTACAAAGAAAAATATGCTCTGCAATATCTTTTGTAAAGGAGGAAACGTTTATAAATATAAATTTGCTTTAAAATTAAAAAACCAATGTACAATTTTCATATAAACATGATGGATGTATTTCTTAACATTATAATTTTTATAAATTTGGATATAATTAAAAGTTTGTCTTCATTTACGGTTATCTTGAGTTTTCATAAATAAATTCATAAATTCACTGTGTATTTTTGCTGCCAATAAAATCATAAAAATCAATTCATGGTTAAGGCTAAATCTATGACACGAGTATTTAATTTGTCCATAAAAATTATATACATAATTTGGTCTACAACTTTGTGATAACTCGCACCGAGTATTTTCTTCTTGGAGGATTTAACTAATCGGCTCGACCGACAACCGTCGCTTTATTTCGCATTAAGCTGGCAACTGAAGGAAATAAAGCTGGATTTTTGCTCCACAGCGAAGATTAATGGATTGCAGAAAGATTAACAGCTATTAACACCTTTAGATCGACAGCTTTCACCACCTCGTTTGTTAGTTTTATCTTGATGACGCCTTCTATGTAAACGACCATAACGTAACCAAGTAAAACACTTTCTTCGATTAAAATAGGTTGCTCTCTCGTCTAAAACTTCAAATCAATTCTGAATTACCAGTGTCTAAACCATGGTAATTAGAAATAAAAAAGATACTGTTTCATAAAATTTAGCATTCATTTAATTTTGGTGAAGTAACTTACATTTTAAAGTAATGTAAATTTTTTAAATATATTTTCTTCAATAGGTAAAATAGGCATATCGGTTATGACAAAACTTTGTATAATAAGTTATAATTTTTTACTAGCAAAAATGTTTTAATTGGATAATTATCCAGTAACACGCTGTTCAAACTCAAAGGCGAATGGTATAAACAGTAATAGGAATTTACCATGGACCAAACAATCTTTTTAAGATAACAATAGGCCTAAGTGCTCCGAAAAATAATAAGATTTCAAGCCTTAAAATTTATAAATTATGCTAAATAAATTTATTTAAATGAATAATTTACAATTTGCTATAAAATATTTTGCTTCTTAGCTTTAGAACACTTGAAAAAACAAACGTCAGTAAAATGTTTCTAATAGACTATTTTTTTATCATCCTAATTCCACTGTTGTTAACAGAACCACAGAATACAATAGGAGAGAATACCTTTTCATTCAACTAAAACCTATCAAGCTAAAGAACTACTAATGTAAAAAGTTGGAATTCAATTACCTTGTTGCTAGGCTACCCAACTGGCGAAGTTGGGGCAGAAGGTGTTGTTAAATAACCGAGACAAGAGAAAGGTTTTTAACTAACCGACTGACCAACATTTCCTTTGAGTAGCCATTTAGGTGTAGCTTAAACTTAGCCTTCAAATTTAAGCGAATTGTAGTCATTTGTTAAATTATAATTACTATAAATTTTAAAGAAAAATATAACAAATGCACTTTTCCACTTGTAGGCCTATTACACCGGTTTAAATTTATTTGAAAATATTAAGCTCATTAAAATAATTCAATATTAATTACTTGCTAAAGCTCATACCATCAGTTGTTGAAACATTAACTCAAAATCGTGACGCAGTGCCCTAATTAAAGTGAAAGTATCTCTAACAGACTGATCCATTCATCACCTAATGGAAGTTTTGACATGGGAACCGGCTTCAGTCTGCCTTTTCAACCGAGCCCCGAAATGAACCGGGCGGCGAAGAAAACTATGCAAAGTAAATTACCTGAAAACCTAACGAGCTGGAACTGAAAACCCATCAGGATCCAGCAGGAAAATTGGTTTAACAATGAATTTCAAAAGTTCTGAAACGCTTTGTAATTTTGAGTAAAATTGCAATAGCAGAT
This sequence comes from Neoaliturus tenellus, assembly GCA_030545055.2. NCBI lineage: Eukaryota > Metazoa > Arthropoda > Insecta > Hemiptera > Cicadellidae > Neoaliturus > Neoaliturus tenellus. The sequence goes on from CM061533.1 coordinate 233,218,047, forward strand.
TTAAGTTCGGAATTCGGAATTACACTTTTAGAAATATATGTTATACATTATTTTAATGAAGTGAATATTTCCACAGTCTGAATAGAGTAATAAATTATAGGTTAGGAGCTAATCTCTTCTAAAAAATTTTGCGTAAACTGTAAAAATAATTTGTGATCTGATAGTGATGAATTCATATTCATATCTAATTCCATCCGACGTGCTTTTGAGAACAATTTCGCAGCGCATATGTCTCTCACTAAATAAAACCCTCTGTTTCAAGCTTGTTTAAATCTTTTCAAGTGCTGTTTAATCAAATAATTGTCTGTCTTCATTAGATTTTATACAGATTTTATCATTAGATTTTATACAGAAATACACAAAACCATCTCATAATATCTACCACTAAGTAGATTATAAATTGTTTGGAAATATGATATATTAAGAGCGTTGCTACATCCTTTACAGTATTTTAGCATGGAAGAAAAGTTTCTCTGGAGAGAAAGTGGCATCGCCAACTGAGAGTGAAGTTCGCAAACCTGTCGACCTTGGACCATGTGACCTTGCCTGCGGTAGGACTGAGGCGAGCACGGCGAGGCAGCTCACATCTCCTGACGCATGGACTCTGGCACAGGCATACGATATTATCACTACACCAATCTACGTTTCAAAACCTCATTCAGTTCCAGTTCTGACCTATTTCTCGGTTTATACATCGATGACATGTATTTTTGAAGTAAATAGTATGAGTGAATAATCTTTAAGCTTTGACAAAATAATTTAAATACAAAAAGAATTGATAGAATGAATTGTAAGAACAATCTGAGGTTCCAATTAGAAAAATATGCAAAAGAGATGAGCAGCAACCATCAGACCAGACGTTTAGTTTTGTTTTTAAGCGATATGATGTTAATAGTCTAAAATTATTTACTATTTTAAATCTTCAAAATAATTTATGATACTTTGGGTTTATTACAATTTCAACAGCTGAGTAAAAATTAACAATAATTTATTTCTGCTGAATCGCCATCTCTTTCCACTCACCCTAGAGGTAAGACGTTAGTGTGGTGTAACTGACAGATATCGACAAAGAGGTAAACTTTTCCAGTAACTGTAAGAAGTACTTTAATTTCACATTTGTTATGGCAATAAAAGCATGGTAATTGTTTTTTTATTTGAACTCCCTATTGTGAAAACTAAAAAAACGTAATTGTTCTATTAGATGTATGATTAACAAGTCGTAACATAGTAATTCCACCGGAAGGTTAAGTTTGATTGATTAAACCCAGATTATAGCTTTACTTGCATTATGAACTCATAACTTCAAGAATTAAATATGATTTTATTTGGAAAGTTATGTATGGCTATTGAGCATCGTATTCATATTTGGATTGATGTTCAAACATCAATTTCGATTTAAAATTAAGTACCAGGGGGGCCGAGCTTAAACTCGGTAAAATTATTAATTTTGTTCTTATACAAAGCTCGTTCGCTCCTCTCACTCGCCCACTTGATTTTCAAGACGAGCTAGTTCGCTCCGCTCACTCGCCAAGCCGAAGTGTGCTGCACTTTGGTATAATTTTCTTTATCTACAGGTTAAAGATATAACACATTGATTTATATCTACAGTTATCGGCTGATTTTTGTTCAATTAAAAAATCTCCATAAGAATAACATGAGATTTTTTAAGGGCTCTAGGACAAAAACCGGATTTTCCCCAGACATGGGACCAGCTCCAATCGATTTCTCGAGGTCAAAAACTCCATTTCCAACAAAAAAAATCAAAAATCCTTGGAGAGAAAAAAAAACTTTGCCCGTATAAACATTGCTTTTTTTGAGTAATAATAATAATGTGTCTAAAATGATAATTTTGTAGAAGATGAAGATATATGAAATTTTTATTTACAAATACTATGAATTTACAACAAATTAGCATACTCTATTTCGTTCACGTACTCGAATCTATTACGTTATTTTTTTACCTGAACAAATGTTTACTGATGACGTATTTTTTATGTACATCAATGATCATTTAATGTGATAATAATTGAAAGCAGCATCGTTGTTGCAGGTTATGTTGGCACTACTTCTAATAACATTTCCTGGTCACTCCTCGGCTAGAGGAGCGGCCACATAATATCTTCCTCTTGCCAAGAACATCACTGCATAATTCATTGCTTGTACAGTACTCTACAAAAACCAGCTCGTGGCTTTCCCAAGATGCACGATGACTCGAAAGCTGTTACTGCACAAATTACAAAGTAATTGTTTGTGCGTCGAAACCGGTTAGAAGCGGTTATTCGACAGTCTTTGGTATGAACTATGATTTCGATAGACAAGTTCAATAAACGAAATACTTACCAACCCTACGGGGCTGTTTACAGTTTTAAGGACACAAGCTTTGTCAATGATCGTATGTCGGTATGATTAGCATTGATGTTAAAGCCGAATTTACACCAGTTAAAGATAGACTTTGAAATAGAGGTCTTTTAAAACGGGAACATTACATTAACCGTGATTGTGATTAAATCGTATGTGAAAATTATCGCAATTGAAAAATGATTCCAAGATTAATTGGATTTGTTAAGGGGTTGTATTACGAAACCTGATTTATTACTTATAAGACGTTACCATTTATTAAACTTCTGGGTTGCATCGCTGGCAAGAAAAACCTCAACTTATATTTAAATCACACACATTTGTTCTTTCTCCTCGTCGTATACTTTTTATATGGGAGTCAGAAATTTACTTTTGAATGCATGTAGAGAAAAACTTTAATATTTGCTGGGTATCAACAATGCATGTGTTGGAAATTAATTTCTAAAAATTTTTACATGGAAATTGGTTATCGTTTTAACCACCAATATTAATGCAAATTAATGTAGAATTATGTGTTACAGGTACATATTGTTCAATAATTTTTAAATATTTGAAATATTTTAATCGAATTTGTAACTAAATATTCTTTTGAAGCGTTTTCTTCTGAATCCACATAGCAAATGTATGCTCTCTGAAGTCTATACAGTATAAGTACTATGTACATTTTCCCCCGTTTTTTTTCGATACCATAAAAATTATGAGGCTTATTTATTATTGTTTTTTGTAGTTATTTGCCTAACTGGTGGCGTCTTGACCTTTGGATCAGATGTCACGGGTTCGATTCTGATGGGGATGTTCAATCATGTTCAAGAGTTAGGATGTATGATTCGTGGTGTACAGAAAATGTCTTTCTCCCTAGATGGAAAATAATTGTAATATGGAACGATTAAGACGTGGCATAGAGGGACAAATCATTCATACAATCGCCCTCTATTCAACGCTATTAATCTCTTCAGCAGAATCTAGCACCTCTCAAAACGCCGCAAATAATCCCCGCACTTAAACCCAAGCCTGAATTGATCCTAGTAATTCAAGTGAAAGCCCGTGCCGAACTAATGCTCCGTGCTTAGCTAAGTGAATGCAAATCTCTTCACTTTACTTTGTAATTTGTTGAACATCTACCCTTCCCTTCCTTCCACAGGTGAGGAAAAATCTATCAATTAAAATTTGAAGGGTGAAATACAAAATCTACTCATGGAACCCAGTCAACTTTTTTAGTTTTTTGAAATTGTGTTTGATTAGGGATTAAATTAAACCTGTGGCTACTGTATCTTAGAGTATCTAAATAAACTTACGAAATTTGATTGATTTAATATGACAGTGGTCTTTTTAAAGATGTGTATTTAGGCCTATAATTAAGCTCAACACTTAATTGGTGATTATAATTTTGGAAGTCAAAGTGTGAGTTAATTTATAAAGGTACGTAGGCTCCCAAATAAACCTACGTAGGCCTATTGTACAAAAAAACTTTTTTAAGGTATCAGACGCAATCCTGCAATGTCTTTTTGATATCCTTGTTCATATTTTAAAATTATTATTGTAAAATATTTTGGTTTATTTAATCATCAAACGTGGGTTTAGTGATGTTTTATATTTTTAATTTCTGTGTTAACATGTGGCAGTTAATTGGTAAGATTAATTTAACTAGCTTTCATATGTTTACATTTATTTTTGTACAATAAGTAGGAAATGGCTAATGGAATAAAATGGTTGGTCTCATAACAAATAATAATTTGAATGGAAACCCCAAGGTAAATATTTTGAAGAAAGTTCCAGACGAATCTCAAACCCCTAATTGTCGGCCTCCGAGTGAAATGGTGGGAATCTGGCTTGGTAAAACTTAGTTCTGAGCAATTAACAAACTCAATTATCGCCCGATATAACTCCAGTTGTGAGACAAAGTGGCAAGAAAACGTGGAGGAAAACTTGAATTGCCGCTAACAACTCCACAGCAGTGTTGTTAAGTTATTCAGACGTGATATTGCAATTCAAATTAAGAGATTAATTAGTATTTATTCAGGACGATGGTGTTTAATCATTTTTTTTTTTTACTGTAAAACTTTGTAATGCGGTAGTAAGCGTAGTATTTTGTGGTTGTATTGTTAAATAGGCCTATAAATATATGAAAGCCAAATTTAACTGCCTTTTAAGTTCACATAATTCAAAGTAAGCATCAATTCAAAATACATTAACAAGTTAGTGTATTTCTTATCATTGATCCAAAAAAGGAATGTTTTTACGGTAAAAAGTTTTTCCCTATCCATGTTTTTTCTGGGATTTTGGCCAACAGGAATCGATTGAAGTTGGTCCTATGGCTGGGAAAATTCGATTTTCGTACAAGAGCGTAAGAGATTTTCGTAGCTACAAAATTAAACAAAAGTCAGCTGTTAACTGTAGATGTAAGCAAATGCGTTACATCTTTAACCTGTGGCTACACAAATGTATATAAACAAGCAATACTTAAGGCCTGGCAAGTGAGCGAAGGGAACGAGCTTGCCTTAAAAAGGAAGAGGTAAAGAGAGTAAACATAGCGAACGAGCTTTGTTCGCTTGTTCAAGCTGAGAAAGGAAAGTGACGGTCATTAATTAATTTTACGGAGCACAAGCTCAGAACCCCTGGTACTAGCATTTAAATTGCAATGAATGTAAACGTACTATTTACAATCCTCAAATCGCATTCGTTGGACTGGTTATCTGTTAGACCGGTAGGAGATGATGTAACACACAGTCAATATAAAACCACCATTAAACATAATCGATTCTGGACGAAATGACCCCCATAAAAACGTAAATACTCATTTCTAGGTTGTTGAGCAGCCCATTGCCCCGTTACGAGAGACATTTAGTTTATGTATTGAACATGGGAGTAAAGTTACTTGTTGTTGCAAGAGTGATAACGCAAAATATAAGTTTTTAAACAGTGTGTAGTCATTTAATTGTTTTTATTCAATTGATTTATTTTTAAATCTCTATGCGTTTAACAATAAGCACATAACTACTTTTAGTTTGTACATGCAGTACAATATTTTGGACATGATATTGTTAACAAGGGATGTTGACTACTGAGAGAAAACCGAATATCGTAAGATGTAGGTGGATCAAACCTGGTAGAATTTACATTTATACAAGGGTTAGTGTTAGTATGCATAGCGGGCGGGCCTCGGTCGGCGCTGGCAGAGGCAGTCGATGTTCAACAAATACTGTACATGACAACCGAATACACTCACTACCCCTCCCCCCACGTCCCACATATATTCTGCCTCATGCACTAAATACCTCACTTCTCGTACATCGTGTATTTTGTTCTACAGTGTAAGGATAACCTTTTTTATTGTTTTTTACGCACTATATCATTATTTGCATGTACAGTAGGGCCTACTCTTATAATCTTGTTATACGGTTTTTTATTTGTTTTTTATTTGTTTTTTTTTAAGTACAGCTCTCTATGTAAGCTTCCGTCTATAACAAGTAAATCGTATTTTTTTTAATTAGGAACACCAATAATACAATGTTATACAAACATTATTTTTATATAGAATTTTGTTAAAGAAAATTTTTATCTTAAACATCAATTTAGTGCCTTAGTTGAAAATCCTAAGCTTTAATTATGGCATAAATATTTTACCCACTTTTGTTTTCCAAACCTTAAAATATGCGTGGGGATCTTCCAGAGCACGTGTGAGGGTAAAGTGCGTAAGCGTGCGTGTTATGAACGTGCGTGAGGTAAATGTAACATGTAGCGTTAGACTAAATTGGGGCAATAAAAACAAACCATTATGATAAGGGAGACGAGTTACCTTAACTTTGAAATATGTAGTTTCATCAAAAGGGATTTTTTAATGAATCGATCTACCCAAGTTTTTAATGGTCACAAGATTGCTTAGTAATTTTAATAAGAAACTTTTTTCACGAATCTTATTTATTTATTTTATTTTACCGGGAAACTCCAATACTCATAAAAATAAAATTAGTTATTCTATGGTAAATAGGCTATCTAATAAAACCAGTTTAGTGACTAATCTATAAACTAGTATAGATTTGTAGTAGGCTAATAATGTAAGTATTATTTTCTAGGTGTTAAAGCGTGATTATTTTCTACATAGGAAAAAGGCTATCGTTATGGATGACAGAGTTGTAGGTCATGTTTATGTTCTTTACAACATAAAAAGAGAACGTTTCAAATTGAGGTATTTTAAATTTTGATGTGAGAGTAAGCCTACTCAGAGGTTGAAATTAGCTCAGGATCTCTGATTTATTTATACCCGATAAATCCGAATGAATGAGTAGTTCACGCATGATTAAAAATCTAAAGAATTTCATCAGTTGTGACCATTCACTAGAGTGATCCGAAATCTCAGCACGATAACAAGAGATTGCCGTTATTATCTATTCCCTCGGTCATCGCTGACTGGGTAAATTTTACTTGAAATGCATTTTAATCTAAGTCATTGAAATAATAACATTATTATCAAAATATTTATAAAGACAGGCTATGCTCATTCATAAAAACATATTGTTTTACTAAACCGTTTTTTAATCCTACACAAATATCAAATAAGTCTCCCATAAAAGACTGCAGTATAAATAATCAAAGAATAACTCGTACAGTACGTTTATTTGCAACTAATTTATTTTTAACGTAAAAATACTGTACAATTTATAGTAAAAACCCGTAAGCCCAATAATTTCAAAATATAAGCAAATTATATTAATATAAAAAAACCTTTTTAATACCTAGGTGTATGATATAGCACATTTTCTGCCAAGGGCACAATTTTCACCAGAAGCTCTGTGTATTGTGTCAGTTCTGTATTATTATTCCGTCCGTCGTCGGTTCTCAGGGGTCCTCGTGTTTTTCAATTATCGTCTCTTGGTTCCACAGTCCTCATATTTTGGGTTTTTTTACCTTAATAATTTTGTGTAACAGATGGATGTAGCTTAATTATACACGGTTGTGGATTGAAATATGACTATTTTCATTAAGTTTAAATAATAATATTACTCTTCTCATATTTAATTACTACATAAAAACAATGAGTACATTTTAAATAAGAAAGTAAAGCACATATTTATTTAATAATTGTGACTAAAATGGGTTTGTTGTCCTCAAGAATCGTTTTGAGTTACATTAACGCCAGGTAAGGATAGAGGCCATAAGAGTGGGCTCTTTTGGTTACAATCTGTTATATGGCTTTTGCATTATCTTGAATAGAAGGTCGTTGACCGATTCGGTTAGCTTTTTTTTAAATTTTCTTACTACAAATGGCGAATACATTATTTTAGTAACTTTATTCATACCATTTTATTCAGGTTTAAATAATAAAACTTCTTCCAACACTACTCGATATATTTACCTTATACTGTAATTGATTACAAGACTGTAAATATATATATATATATATATATATATATAAAAGATCTTATAATGGCGATCGATTTCGACCAGTCACACCGGTCATCATCAGGCCCAATCTGAGACTCATATTTATTTGACTCAGTCTCAGATTGGGCATGATGATGACAGATGTGACTGGTCGAAATCGATGGCCATTATAAGATCTTTTATATATAGGGTATATTTACCGTCTTGTAAACAATTACAGTATAAGTGTAAATATATCGAGTAGTGTTCTAAGACGTTTTGTTATTTCAACCTGAATATCTGTACCAGCACGTATAATGCAAATCAAGACATTATTTACCATTTTATGTTTTTAAGAATAAATGTTTTCGGATGAATTTCCACAGCCGTGGGTGAATTGGCCAAATAATTGATTAGAATTTAAAAAGACGTACTAAACTAGTTATATTTTTAGATAAGGATTTAGACAGCTTTTGATAAATGCAATACTCAATAAAAAATTCTATCAGGTAAATCAGCAAGAACATTACACTTAGTCTAATACGTGTCAATATTTTAATAAGCTATAGTTCATTTAGTGCGAATGTCAGTATAGTAGCAAATACAATTACAATCCTAAAAAGTAATAAAACTTCCCTTCAAAAGCTTTATTCCCAATAAAACTAAATAGAATCGCTTTAAGAAAAATATCCTCATGTTAAAAATATCATTAGTAAATGTAAATGGATAATACGTAAAACGTAAACTGCTTCTGGTTGGAAAATGTATTACAAAATATGTTCAATAAAATTTGAAAATAAAAGTGGAAAATGCAATCATTGGTATCTCAGAAGAAATGTAATACCTTCCTGAGTCTTCCCGCGTTAACATTGCTGCTACAGCTGTTTGACGGGAACTCCTTATTCTTGTCGATAAAATATTTTGTTTTATTCGACACATGGGGCCTTTGATATTTCATCTAAGTTCTAAACAAAATTACAGATTTATTAATAATACGGTGATGACAGATGATATAAGTATAAGGGAAATCTTTAACATTAGGAACGTTAATCAATTGAACTATCTCACAAATTTTTTTCAAATAATCAATTAAAGAACTTTAGTATGATATTTTCACTACATGTCTGATTACAGATTTCTCATTATTACAGAAAACTGAAATTTAAATAAAGGGTTTTTTAACAAGGCTTTTGATATTTTAAGGGTCATTTCACTGGCCTCAGCAACAACACTCAAACATGCAAGAAGTGACACACCATAAAATGTTTTCAAAATCAACTTTAGAAGTTGTTGATATTTTTGGAAAATTTGTTTAAACCTTACAACCATTTCAGCATCAACAATTCGGACAAAATATTTAAAATATCAACGGATGTTCCATTTACATTGCATCTAAATACTGTATCCGGTTTTATTAATATCGACTGGTTCTCTATAGTTCTCAGACCACCTTATTGCGGGCACATACAGACACCTCTCCGAATACCATCTTTTCATCATACCATTGCGATAAACGTTGTTTTCGGAACGGTCAGCTGTGATCGAAACAAGTTGATTCCCGGTGGGTTGGATAAACGTGTTGGTAAACAAAGATTTCGGGACTGGACCTCGAAACAGTGGTTTTCGGGACTAGGCCGGAAAAAATTTCCAATATTTGACACCACTAGCGCTGCTATTCTGCTTACAGTAACTTAAACCTCGTTGACTCCAATATATAAATGTCAAACCGCTAATTGTTTAGTTGTAAATAGTTCAAATACAAGATAAACAAATAACAACGTAAGAGGGGGTATATAGGTCAAAATTTATTAATTTTTATCCAAACTGTAAATTTATTAAAGGTGGTATGATGAAAAGTACTGCTCGTAACTCGTCTGAAAGTGGTATATCGGTGGTCGATCGAATTCAAGTACTCGGCTTCGCTTCGTACTTGAAACTCGATCTTGCACCGATAACGACCACTTACCGGACTAGGGACGAAATATACTATTGTGGAATCTGAGGAGCTCGAATTTCATTCAAAAATAAAATCCCAACAGGTTGACTACCAAACTTTCACTATATCCTGTACCAAGATTGTAAGGATAAATGTAAAACCGATACATGTTTCCCGCTATCTAAGTTATATCATGTAGCTGGTGTGGGGTTAAGCGGGTTTAATGGAGGCGACAGTTGATATCAAGAGTTTGATGATGTGGCGCACGGTGATAGAACCAATCAGTGGGGTGTGATGTGGGGAGAGGGCCCGGACCCCTACATGGATAACGGTGTCACCCGCCTCGCACAGGCTTGCCAAAATATACCTGCGACTTTCGTTCAAACAGGCAATGAATCAAATTTTACCACGTAATTTAATGGGTAAAACAAGCAAATTAATATATTTAAATGACCAGGAACCGTCTAAAATATTCTTACAACCAATATGTGAAGGAAAATTTACAGTAAAAGGTACACATTGCATGTACATTTTTCAGAATTAAATGTAATTTTCTTACACACAAAGTAAAGTCTGAAGAAGTAACTTTTTAGTATTAAGTCCCAGGGGCCGATAATTTGCTCGGTATACACGATTGTTTTGCAGTAATAGTGAATTCACAGATTCGCATAAAATGACTACGATCCCGACTCCCAAATCCAAAAGAGCATTTTACTTTTCAAGACGAGCTCATTCGCTTCGCTCACTCGCCCTCGACGATGTTTAAGTACACATGTAAAAGTGCTGCACTCTGCGGTGTTATTCTGCTAATCTATACGTTAAAACTGTAACATGTGGGTTTGACTTCTTTATCAGCCGATTTTACAATTATTAAACATTATTTTATTTTTTATAAAGGAAATTCTACTTCAGCATATAACAATAAATATACTTTGCTCTCGTGTTAGTATAGGAGTATATTATAATATATCAAATTCTGAGATTGTTTCCAAAAGGTCCTACTTTACTGTACTGTATATAATTGAATAATGTTGATAAACGCAAGTTTGCTAAAACTGATCAAACCCAAAGCAAATACAGTGAAAGGCTTATGTCAAACAAATTCCGAGAATAGAAATCGTAGCTTTGGAGCTGTCAAAAACTTGAGTGTGAGCCAGTGTTGTGAAAACGGGGTAGGAGAACTCGATAAAATTCGCAGTGGCCCGTGTATGGGAAAACACCTGCTAATGACAAGTTACCTCTCAACGTCGGCATTGTGTTTGTTGCCAACCTGAGAGCTGCGTTAACTCATTACTGATCACAGGATAATTCACGCTGTCAGCACCCAACGCTTTTGGAGCAAAATTGTTATTTCCGTTTCGGCAGTGTTGGGAAAATTATGTTTCGTCTCTAAAATAAAAGTTCAATTAAACTCATATTTATTATAGCTACGCAGACAACATGGATAATTTTCCAGAAAGTACTGGAAAACAACTTCATTTAATGCGCAATCTTTATTGATGTACAGTTTTCACAATACAGTACTTGTTTGTATAAACTAATAAATCCAGTAACCTTGGGAGGCCTTGTATGTTTAATTTAAGACCCTCAGTGACAATATTTGATTTTATCAATTATACCCTACACTAACCAGCTACTTTCAAGAATCTGAAGCTTGCCTGGAGGTAGAGTGATATTGTAAGATTCTCGCGGTGCTTTGGTCATAGAACTCAGTAGAGCTCTATAGCTTTGGTTAATGTAGCCGAGATTAGGTGTACCATAAAAATTTAGCCAATTGTTAAGTCAGCTGCTTACAATCGAACGCTGACATATGACAGGAAATCCCTTGAAAAACAGATTAGAAAAGGAACTCTTACCAGCATCTATGAACAGACAGCGACTTTCTCAGGACAAGCCACACTCACACTCACCTGTAATCAAAATATAACAAACATCAAACATTGCTAATGATCTTCAAAAATAAAATCAACCAGTATTACATGACTACTGTATAATTCACTAGGAAAATATCACACGGTAATTGGTACACTTGCATTTGTACATTTGCTAAGGCCTATTTTGACAAACCTTCAAGCTTTGCCAATACCATATTAAATTTGTACTAAATACTTTTGAAATGGCAAAAATTATTTTAGCTTCTCATAAAAGCTTATTGGTGTACTGGTTCGATTATTAATTTTAATTATTCTGAAAAAATATAAATGGTGCATTTATAAATTTTAAAATCCTACTGAATAAAACCCCTAGCTTTGGCACTGAATTAAACCCTTTTAACTGCAGACTTCTGATGATTTTGGATTTTGCCTTAACTTACAGACAAGTGTGTTTGGTATACACTTAGATAGAACTTTCGAGAGGCGTATAAGAAACGCTGAGAGGATGGTTTCATTATGTCATTAATGAAACGAAAACTTTACTTTGGGAGATTAAAAGTCAAGTTAATATCTATTACATACCCGTCATAATAATATAATATTTTGACGTTATTTCAATTAAAATATCTGTACAAGTTTTAAAACCTACTTTGAAATAAAACACGAATATCTTGAAAAATTCAACGTCAATTTTTCAACTGCATGACGAGCTTTGGCAGCTCTCATACTTGAATATCTAAAGAAACGAAAATATTTGAATTATTTCATATAGATGCTTACTGATAGATTACAATTTAATCAATCAATTACATGCTTTTTAAAATTATTGTTAAATGGGTTATTAATAAAGTTTTTGTGTTAAGTAAAATATTCTATCGGAAACGTCACTAATAATAAAAAATATTTATAAATTAACTTGCATTAAATGTGTTTTTTAATATAGCGTATAGTTAGTTTTCAGAACAAATGGTTGATATGTTACCCTCCATGAACAGTATTATTACCGGCTGGTGCCAGTTCCCTCTGGTCTTCGTGTTCAATTATTGTCTCTTTGTCTGTTTTCTATCTTTTATTTTCCCTACTATTGTTCCCATTTAATTAAATGACTATTGTATGTGATAAAAAGAACTAAATAAATTATTCAGGTGTTAAAATGAGATCACAATCAATAATTTACAGCACAGATAAAAAATAAACGTTACAATACTGAAACCGTTCAATAATGCATATATTCGTAGAAGAAAACATAAAATATTTATAAGTTCTAAATATACTATTTTTAAATATATTTGTTTACCTACAACATATTACTGTAAATCGTATTTATCAATTAATGTAATCTTGGTGTCATCACGATTACTTAAGATGTTTTACAAATTAAAATACTTTGTAGTAACAAATTAGGTCATACTAGTGGCTTGTAGGGGCAAAAGGCCCTAAAAATAAAAATTGTGATCCAAAAATAAGTTTCAATTCACCACCTCCTAGTGAGTATAACAGTATATCTTCTCAAGATGTGACGTGAATTTACATGTTAACATTTTTTAAATAAAACATTGCCAATTCTTGACGAAACATTTTGGCGGTATCAAATCAGTAATTTACCAATAAGTTTCCCTTTTTTAAAATACAGTAGTCTATTTTGTAAGAAAAAGAAAAAATTATTGCACTGTTATATTACCGGACGCAGTAAAAATAGTTTTAACCTTAAACATTTTCATAATGAGTATGTAACTCAAGTAAATAAAATAGTTCAATACAACATTAATACTGTACACTCCTTCATCCTGGACTCTTTTGCCCCCATCCCCCACACTCGCCGTGTCCCCCTTGCCTCCCCGTGCCGCCGTTCACCTCTCGTAACCGTTGTTTCCTGTACCCCTTGTGCCCCTGGTGCCCAAGGAACCCTCATGTTCCCGTACCACTTTTCCCCCACATGCTCCTGTGCCTCCCATTCGCCCGTGCCCGCATGCCTGCAGTTCTTTCCTGTTGCCCCCCATGCCCTCTATGTTTCTCATTCCTCCCCATGCCCGTGCCACCGTCGTCTATAGTACCGCTTGTGCCCCCGCACCACCACCACCAAGTGTCCTCGTGCATCCCCATGCCTCCCCAAAGTGCCCCCTATGTCCAAACACTCCCGTACCCTCCATACTCCCCTGTCCCCATGCCCCCATACACCCGTGCAACATGCCCCATGCCACCATTCTCCCTCTTGCCCCATATATCTCCATGCATCCACCTACGACCCTAAGCAGTGCCACCGACTCCCCTCGTGCTCCCTATGTCCCAGCACCCACGGTGCTCCCCTGCCTACATGGCCACCGTTCTTCCCCGTGGTCCCCATGCCCTCTATGTTCCCCCAAGCCTCCCCGTGTCCAAATGTCCATCTACCTCCCATCCCTCATGCCACGAACACCCCTAGTGCCCATTGGGCCTTCCCAACCCTGCACCGTCACGTGCCCCCGGGCATCCTATGTTTTCGTATCACCATGCCCGACGTTGCTCCCCGTGGCAACCGGACCCCCACGCCCATCTACCCCTTTTTTCACCGACGCCCCTAGTGCTCCTTGTGCCCCCGCAACACCGCCGTCAAGTGCCACAGTACCTCCCCATGCCTCCCCAGAGTGCCCCCGCCCCCTATGCCCCCGTACCCTCCATTCTTTCATGTCATCATGCTCGCCGTTCCTCCCCTTGCTATGTTGCCCATGCCTCCACCGTGCCCCTTATGCCCCCTCTGTCACCAGTGCCACCGACAACCCCCGTGCCCTTCGTGCCCCCATATCCCCGAACCCCCTGTACTCCCCATGGTCCCATGCTGTCATCCCCACGCCGTTCCTTCCCGTACCTCCGTGCCCTCCTGTGCCCCCAACATTTACCCTAATTCCCCCATGTCTCGCCCGTGCCCCAATGCCCCCTTACCCTCCATGCCACCGACGTCCCTCTTACTTTTATTGTACTCTATTTTGTATGTTCGTCAATGAAGTAGAACACTAATTGATACATTGTTAGTTTTAGCACAGTATCACACAAAGCAGATGAAGTTTTTCAAAACCTAAGGCTATTCTTATGGGAAACGTTTTACGATATTTCTTAGTTACTTGTAACTTTATGGCTAAGCTTATAATTTTCCCTCCTGCATGAGACCGAGGCCTTTAATTGGAGACCCAACCATCTTCCTGCAATCTGTCGAACGCTCAAAATTTTGCGATTAAAAAATTCGCTGTAGATTGCTTTTCTTTGTGTGAATTATTTTATCATCTTCACTCAATGTTATCATCTGTGTGACGTTTTAAAATTAAACCATAACACATGTTTTAGTGTACACAAAGCAGACGTTTTTCGTATCCCCATGCTATTCTTATGGATGACGTTTTACGTGATTCCTCATTTCCTGTTAACACTATGGAAACGCCGATAGTTTTCCCTCATGTATGGGACCTAGACCTTTAATTTGAGACCCCTCCCATCTTTCTGCGATTTGTATAACGCTCACAATTTTGCTCAAGAAATTCGGCTTACGGAATTATATATATAGATATTTTAATTCTTCATTTATTTATTATTAAGTGCTACATGTCATGACAAAGTAATTATGATTGGGTTATATCACACAAGTGACTATGTTTTTGTGCAAAACATTTATTATATTTCCAGTTAACATATTATTCGTTTCGTCTTCACAAATGCATCACTGCCAGTATTTTTCCCATCCCAACTAATGATCCTCATCCTTTGTATTGTTTATACATTTTAACAGTTGAAAATATTTACAATCTAAGTGGTTTATATTCACGGTGACAATTTAGTCTTAATGAATTAGAATCACTTCATGATCATATTGAACTAGTAAAGTTTAAATTGATAGCTTGGACATTCTTCACATGGGCCTATTCACTCATTCTCAGCTTAAATGCACCACAGTGTGTGTCGGTGTTACTTGCTGTTACTTACTAAAATAAATTATCTATAAGTATCTAAAAAGGCTAACTACCGGATCAATCAAGCCCAACTTTTGGATTACAATAAACTTTGTTTTTAAGGGGCCCGTTTTCTCTTTAAGGTCTACTCAGGATACTTTCCTACGGGCTTTAAAGGTTCCATGATTTATTTTAAATAAGTTTACTAAGGTATATTAAAATTTTGATTTCTTAAAACATTATTAGCATAGCAGAGGAACTAAACTTAGCAATTTTAACAAGTAAACTATAAAACCTAATGAAGATGCTATAGAGCACTTATTGGGAAAATGAGGAGGGAAAAATCAACTAGATAGACTATTTACTACCAATTATGGTCGACTTTATGTACAATTCGACTGGAATACCAATGATAAATCACGTTCGAATAGTTCCAATAAATGACTACCACATAAAACACACAATACACCATTGTTTGGACGGTTAAGTGAGTACAATAGAGCACAGACAGCGCTGTTGTAGGAGACAAAGGAAGCGGAAGTACCAGGAGTGCTCTGAATTGTCTACCGGAAATGGGCTCGTAGACTTCTGGGAGGTGACATAAAATAACATAGAGTTATAATGATTAGTTCATTATATGAAGCTATATGTGATATTCATCGAGACTCTGTTTGTCTAAAATAGAAGACTGAATGGGAACATAAACCTGAGTACAATAGGAAATTTTAGTATCTGAGCCATATGAAATCAAAATTTTTACCAACGTTTGATAATTAAATAAACTGATCGCAATATTGAAGCGGTTAGATCCCACAAAGGTCTTATCTAAGCATATCAGTCGAACATCTACGCAACATTTCAACGCTGTACCATTGAGGAGTTATGTATTTTTGTAAAAAACACATACGGACTGATATGCGTAAAACTATATGCCAGACTCATGTTCCAATGGTGAAATGTACTTGTCTTGACCTAAACAATAACGCTATATACCAGAGATCTACATGACACCATGTATAACAATGTTGCACCATTAAACCGTTAGACATCCTATTTAAATTTTAATAAATTTAGCACTTGTAGTTCGTAGATACATTATATTGAACTTGTTAATTAAAATTGATTGAGACTTATAAACTTTATATTAACAAAATTATTTAAACTCCCAAACTGTATTTAGTTACAGGACTGACTGTATTATAAAATTACATACAGTATATAATGTAAACATGCCTTAAAAATATTTCTTTTAAAATTTTACAAACAATTATTATGGTATCTTATCTTTATTCTTTGCATTAGTAAACTGAAATACGTTGTATGTTAACAGTCTATTTCTAAAATTTCGTTTCAAATGCTTAATCTTAAGCATATTGCGTTTTACGGATTACTTATATCTTGTATCTCCATGAATTCATATCTTGAACACTCTATTTCACATTAAAATTGAACTATGTACTACTCACTCTAACGCGTGTAAATCCGAAACTCCTTAACGTAGCGCTTGGATAACAATCATCAAGCATTCACTTTAATCTAACGTGCTTGCTTGTCTTCCCGGTAATCTCTCAAGATAAGTCAGTTGAAATATCATCGCTAGTAGAACAAATAGTATTCGAACACTTAAATGCGGTGTTTTAAATATTTTACTGTATAATGCATTTTTCTTCTTTTCACTCACGTTTACAGAAGGTTCTCGGTGAAATAATGTAACTTCACATGAGCTGTAGCGTATGTGATCTTTCTTAAACATTGCAGCTAAACATGCTAATTATTGATTATCATATTGACTACTTATTGGTAGTAAAATAAATAAGCCTACATTTTCTAACAACTCATTATATTTTCACAGTGCAGCCCTATTGTAATCGCATACAACACAAAAATACTAAAACAAAATTTAATCCATCTTAAGTTCAACTTTATTTATTTTGTGTTATAGGATAAACCCATAAGTTAGGAATGGGGACGGAGCCCCATCGATTTATATTGCATTTACATTTACACTCTGTATAAAATCAATGACAAATATATAAACGATTGAAAACATAAAAAATAACTTGCATTTTCACCGTTTACCTCTCTTTTAATAATTGGGAAGAAAGGCTGATAACACGATTCCAGGATTCCACGGCAAATATAATATTTTCTTGATTTTTGTCGCCAGCCAGACATTACTATTCCGGTCGCAGGGTCCCGATCCCAAGGGTCTTTGTGTTCAATTATTGTTTCTCTCTCTTAGTTTTCGCTTCCTCTCGGTTTATTTGGGCAACGCATTTGTACTTATTACTTATTTTCCTTCATACAGTGTGTTAATGTGTCTATTCTACATGGTTACATTGAATAACCAGTGAAATGCACAACTTTAATACAATTTACATCGTGTTATCATATAGAATAAAATAATACAACCAAGAACTTAGTATAATAGTTAAAATCTTGTATATGGTATTTTTTACTTCATCAGATGAGAAAGACAAATGGGTGAATACATCAAGACTCCACCATTCGTCTCAAGTCATATCTTCTAATTTTCTTTCCTCGTCAGCTGTCAGCATGACGCCATGTTCGCTCATTATCTAAACGTCCACCCAACGGCCAGACAATCCATCACCTGTATCCTGGAGCGTCCTACAACTGGTTAACCAACTCCTTTTATGACGACTTTGCGCAGTTAAAAGAAATTATTTTTCTCCTTATAATTTAACCTCCTTCCCTTAGCTAACGAATAAAAGTTAACACTGCATTGTCAGTAACTTATTCGTCAAAGACACAATTAAAAAAAATACAGTTTGTTGATGAAACGGGCGAATCTCCCAAAGCAATGAAACGTTTCAAGTCTTATACGATTATTTAATCATCAAATTCACTAATTCGCTGTTAAAATGAGAGTCTGATCTTTAACCTTCAGTTATTTTGAAGTGAAATCCATTCCTATTCAAACTCACCTTTGATCATAAAGGATGAGAGTTTAATCTAATAAAGAATGACTTGGCAGAGTGACAGAGAGACCAGCAGTAGGCTTAATAGCTTCACGAAGGTGAACCTTGCTTCTGTTGGGAGAATTGGCATTCATGTGCGGTTTCCTCGCCCCATTTGATGACTCAACGTCTGATGAAGGCCATCTGTTACACGGAAGAACTAAAGAATGCTGGACATGAAAAGACTTATCACCCATCCTTACCCCTTACGAAGTGGAGTGACGACAGGATAGTGACCAAAGCCGTAGCCAGGAAGTTTCTGGGGGGGGGGGGGTGTTTATCATCTAAATACCAATTTGCTTATTTAGAAATTCTGAATTAGGCTACTTTTTCCTCTATACAAACTCAGCGGTGTCTAAATTCAAACTGTCAATAGTTTGTGGGTTTTTTCTGGTGTTATAAGAATTTTTTTACTTTTTAGGCTACGGCCTTAACAGCGACGATTCACAGGAAAAAGAGGAGATGCAAATAGCTCTGTAATTGTTTGTTCCGAGGTCTAACTCTCGCGGTAACATTTAAATAGTAAAGTACCAGGGGGACCGAGCTTAAGCTCGGTAAAATTATTACTTTTGTTTCCCACACAAAGCTCGTTCGCTCCGCTCACTCGCCAGGCGGAATGTTTGATGCACATTGGTACGATTTTCCTAAAACCACAGGTTAAAGATGTAACACATTGGTTTATTTTATCTACAGTTATCAGCTGATTTTTGTTCAATTTAAAAATCTCCATAAGAATAACATGGGATCTTTAAAAAAGGGCTCTAGCGCGAAAACCGGATTTTTCCCAGCTATGGGACCAGCTCCAATAGATTTCTGGTGGCCAAAACCCCCATATTCAATTAAAAAATCAAAAATCCTTGGAGCGAAAAAAACTTTGCCCGGACAAACGGAGCTTGTTTTAGAGTATAAGTACCAGGAGGACTGAGCGTTGCTCGGTGAAATATTAGTAAATTTAAATATCAGAATAAACTTTATTGACATTTAATATGCAGTACATAAACAGCTGTTACATTTCTTTTTGAAGTTCTGAATGTACTTCTTGTTTATATGTTGTTAATTCGTTGCCAACACGGCAACCCATAAGCCCAATGTTAAAATTTTGTAATTTTAAACTTTAATTTTTAGCAAAATTAGATTTTCCCTGGGGGCGAGACCCATCTCAATCGTATTTTTAAGGTAAAACTAAGTTTATTCCAAAATTTGAAGGAAATCGTCGGAGCCGTTTTTGAGATAATTGTGCAAGCAAGCAAACAAGCAAACAAGCAAACATTGCTCGTATAAGAGTATAGGATATAATAAGTACCAGGGAACCGAGCTTAAGCTCGGTAAAATTATTACTTTCGTTCTCACACAAAGCTCGTTCGCTCCGCTCACTCGCCCTATTCCTTTTGAAGAGGAGCTCGTTCGCTTCGCTCACTCGCCAGGCCAGAGGGTGCTGCACTTTGATATAATTTTCCTAAACTACAGATTAAGGGTAGGTTTACACGTGAGAGTTTTTCACTCTCGGAGTGTAGTTAGTTACTCTCATAAAAATCTCAGATAGCTGTTGATAGTACTCGCAGAAAACTGTCTGGGATTAACAATCTTGGAAAATTCGCTGGTTGTGTAAACACCTCTGCGAGTACCTGCTGAGAGTACGAAACTCTCTGAGAGTGAAAAACTCTCACGTGTAAACCTACCTTAAAGATGTAACACATTGGTTAGATTGGTTTATATCTACAGTTATCAGCTGATTTTTGTTCAATTTAAAAATCTCCATAAGGATAACATGGAAACTTTAAAGAGCTCTAGCGCGAAAAATGGATTTTTCCCAGCTATGGGACCAGCTCCAATCGATTTCTGGTGGCCAAAACCCCCATATTCAATAAACAAATAAAAATCCTTGGAGCGAAAAAAAACTTTGCCCGGACAAATGGAGCTTGTTTTAGAGTATAAGAGTACCAGGGGGGCCGAGCTTAAGCTCGGTAAAATTATTACTTTCGTTCTCTCACAAAGCTCGTTCGCTCCGCTCGTCCATTTTAAAGACGAGCTCGTTCGCTTCGCTCACTCGCCAAGCCAACGGGTGTTGCACTTTGGTATAATTGTCTTTAACTACAGGTTAAAAGATGTAACACATTGGTTTATACTACAGTTAGATATAAGCTGATTTTTGTTCAATTAATAAAATCTCCATAAGGATAACAAGGAAACTTTGAAGTGCTCTAGCGCGAAAACCGGATTTTTCCCAGCTATGGGACCAACCCCAATCGATTTCTGGTAGACAAAGCCCCCATATTCATTCAAAAAATCAAAAATCCTTGGAGCGAAAAAAAACTTTGCCCGGACAAACGGAGCTTGTTTTAGGGTATAAGATAATTGGAGTTGGATAATGACGCCCAACATCATTTTAAAAATTTGATGTAGGTTCTTTGACACATAACTAATTAATAAACATCCTTAGGTAGTAAATTAGTTGTCAGGTGCAAAAAGGGCTTAATATAATTTGGTCCAAGGTACAGCTCTCAAGTGGAGTTTTATATACATTTTGCTTCATATAAAATGTATGAAACGCCAGACAACCATTGGTGTAAATTGTTTTGTCACATGACAAAAGAACCTCCAAAACTTTGAAAGATGGCTGAAAAAGAATACATCCGAAATTAGATAAGGCGGCGTGGCGCGTCCGTCACCTTCACACATTCCACAGTTGAGCTCAAGGTCACGCCGTCCATTATCACCTCTGTGACGTCACGTGTTTGTTTGTTACTCGTACACAGCTGGTGATAACAAAAACAGGCTATGTAGAGCTACAACTATACCGTACATTACTATTGTTAAATTAGGTTAAAACATAACATGTTACAGACATTGTACTATGTAAAGTTGTTATTAGGTTAGATGGTTAATATTACTACTAGATACGTATCCTCCAGTGTCAATGTTCTATTGAAGGGCACACAATTGAGGATTACATGACAGAGATCGTTTTAATTTGCATTCCAGTTGAAGGCTAATTTGTCGCACAATGTACGATAAATTATAATAAAAATAAGTGATATAGTTTATGTATAGAGTTTTAAATAAACGTAGTGCATAGTTACCTCTATAACAAAACTTCGACTGAATTTTTGTTTCCCAGGAGCGAGGAGCGATGTAATATACATTTTTATTTACGTATGTTGCAATCAGCACCAATAAGTATATTAAAGTTAGTACTAGTAACATCATAAAGAGGTACATTATTAAACCAAATTTAAATCCGTTGCTAATGAGCCCTTTAATGTTCAGGTTTCACATTAAAATCCAAGTTATAGACCAATGAGAGCTCGGAATTTAACCAAAATAGTTGTACTAGAAATTTTGCAATTCGAAATCAAACTGATTGTTCCATTAGGATTCATGTTTTAGTTTCTCTATATTCCTGACCTCTAAAGAGAGTGATCGTAGGTGAGTGAGAACGACAATTAAGTCAAGCGACATCTGTGTGGCTACATATTGAATGGAAACTATAAATTTTCGACATATTTATTAATTTAATTTAAGTTGGTCGTAGATAAAGTAGTGTTTCCACCAATTGTATTGCCACTTGAGAGTGAGATACTGTATTTAGAATACTAAGCGTTCTAACTTACACCTGACCAACAGTCTCACTATGGCGTTTAGGACTTTGTAATACAATGTTGTATAAACTACTATAAAAACATCTAAAAGGCCACTTGTTGTCAAAAAAGATCTATACTTCTCATTGTGTTAATTTGTTGAGATATTATGAGTTCCATGGCAGATAACGTTACTCTATAAAAACAATTAGTAGATTAATAGATAACTACAATTCTTTAAATTAAAAATAAAATATGAAATAATCTGCAACAGTTTCATTATTGAAACTGTAAATTGACTTAGTTTTCACGATCACTTAAGGGGATTTAAATCATAATAAAGAGCTTTCTTTTTGAGATGAATACCCTTAATGAGGAGGGAGTTGTCAATCCTCTTAGAGATCCTCAGTTTACAGTCGTAATGTTAACGTTAATCAGCCAGTTCGCCAGTTCACCTTGGTAACGCCCACGCCGCCCCGTGAACTCTCAATGACCTATTGTAGGGTGATTAAATAAGAGCTACACAATAGGCCTGTCGCAGAGAGATTTAGAATTGTTGGAGGATAAAAAATATCATATTACAACGAGAAAATTAATTACGGGCGGATATTGTCTTGTTTCAAATTACATTTGTGATCATCTAAGTTTATAGCCTCGGAGTATTATGTGATTGAAGAATAAATTAGCCGGTTTTTTTTTAACTTGATCCTTTGTGGGAGGGGTAAGAAATAGTGGTGGGAAATGTTTGTATCCTTTTGCTAATATTCCATTGGCTAAAGCATTTCGGTTTTGTTGTTGTTTTTTATTTCACTGTTTCAACCATTTGCTAATTTCACATAATAACAACATGTTGTTTATCAGTTTTACCATATTATTGGTAACACTTGCTTTTTGATCAGTTTACTTTAGAGCTGTTACTTTTTAACAAGGTATAGGTTGGGCTTAAAAATATACGAAATAGGAGTCACTGAAACACTATGATGTATAAGTTATTAAAACATTATTTAAGGAAATCTGATACTCAAACATGTTTGTCGCAAGTTTAAATTTTTATATTTCAGTTTAAATCCCTCTCTAACCCCCCCCCCCCAAAAAAAAAGAAGAAGAAGAAGAAGACGAAGAAAAACTAGATATACTTTTACGATCATTAACAATACAATATTTTAATTAGGTAGCCATATTAATATCCTTTTATATAATATGTATTTACATTATAAAAAGTATGCAATTTCAATTGTAATTATGGATTATGAGAATGGAAGCAAAAATGATTGTTTTGATGATAACATTATTAGCAGGTCGTCAGTTTGGATTATGACAACATCAAGCAGCTCGTCTGACATGACGGATTGCCTTTATCAACTTGCTAAGGAGGAATACAAGGGTTCTTGGTTAAAGCTCGACCTATAACAAAGTAACTATTAGATGTTTATAGCACTTTATTTGTCCTCTTTAATTCATTAAATTGTTTACTTCCAAGAAAAATAAACAGAATTTCCATTATAATTTTTGTTGATGTTACAAAAAAGTTTAATTGAAAAGAAAAAAATCATTGCTGTAAATTAATTAAAAACATTGAAAGGTTATAAAAGTAAAAAAAAAAAAATCTTTTAGTTTTCAAATAAACGATAACGATGATACAGTATTATGATCATTAGAGGATACAACAGCTTCAATTCGTCAAGTGTCATTTGGTTATGGGAGAACAATGAACCACTACTGCGGATGGCGGCAAGTAAACACAAGTGAACATGGTTCAACTGTTAGGCCTAACAGGTTCATACTGTAAATTGTAATAGGTTGCGTTTCAAAATAGGACGAACTTAAGAGTCATTCTCACCCCTGGGCCAGTTCATTGTTACGCAGTCGGCAATGCTAATCATACGGCTTTTAATGCTAAACATGGTATTTTATTCGCCTGTTTCGGACGCCATTTTTAAACCGATTTTCTTTAAACTTGGCAAGTGTTTAGTTAAATAGTTATATTAGGCTTCTCATACCTCGAAATTTTGAAAATTTACCAAATATTACTCTGAGTGACGTCGCAAAGTAACTCGATTTTCCTTTGGAATATTTGTTAAATTTTCAAAATTTCGAGGTATGAGAAGCCTAATATAACTATTCAACTAAACACTTACCCAGTTTAAAGAAAATCGGTTGAATAATGGCGTCCGAAACAGGAGAATAAAATAAAATGTTTTGCATTAAAAGCCGTATGGTTATAACATTACCGAATGCGCAACAATGGGCTACTGGCCCATCAGGGGTGAAGATGACTCTTAAACTTGGAAATGTTTACGTATTTTATAATTACACATGTTGTACAGCATTAGATAAACATTTAAAATACAAATAATAAGTTTGTTATTAAAAAGGATTTACAATCTCAATTGGAGATGAAAGTTCGAATTAGTTTAAGCAAAAAATTAATTGAAACGTGATCTTTGATCTTCAAATTTGAGCGAATAACGAATAACAAGACGTGCAGGATTTGGTAAATCTGGCAAACAACTTGTGCTGAGATCCCTCTTGAAACTTTATCCATCCCATGCGAATTGTGCAAATATATTGTAATTCATATAATACAATATTATTTGGGTTTTACGGGCTTTAAGTGGTTTTACATAACGAGAAGATGTACTTTGAAATTTATTATAAACTAAAGTTCATTAAGAATTTCATTTATTACTTTCAAGTAAGATTTTTACGCGAGTTTCTAAAACCAGCAGGTTGCAATTAATCTTATTGCTACACAAAAATTTTTTGTGAAAGTAGGTTGATTGTTTTAGCATTTTTTTGTGCGCTTAAAAAAATTACACACTCGTCGTTCTTGTGAGTAGCTTTTTATGTAAATGTCAAATATTTAAGTTGACCAGAGTAGCCTATACTGTAAAAGCATCAATCTAATAAAAATTCTCTTTTTGTTTATTATTAGTATTTTTATAATAAATTACAGTGAAATATAAAAGAAGTTAAGAAGTAAAACTATTTCAGACCTACTTCCTTCCACACATTTTATTTCAAGGTAGTTTCTAGTCATGTTCTTATAATAAACTCAAACAGTTCTATTTTTTAACAGTTTCCAAAAATGAAACTGATGTTTCAGTAAAACATGTCTAGGAGCTTAGCTGTGGGAACAATTTTTCATTTAGAACTTACTTCTAATCTTTGTCTACATTAAAAGCTCATGAAAGTCGAGAACTTATCTATGATAGTTTTTTTTAATTAAAGTTTGTCGGTGTGTACTTTCAAAATATTTTGCTAATATAAGAGAGATTTACATCATGGAGTAACGTTTGCATATGTTTTTATTTGTTGTATTAAATTTAACTATACAGTATTTAAATCAGATTCTATTTAAGTATACTTTCATACAGTAGACTAACACAGCTTATATCAGTACAAGGAGGTAGGTCACCTTTACAGTTCTCATCCCATCAACTCAAGGTCACGCGTTATCTTTGTATGACGTCGTGTTTGTTCTTTAATGCTGTGTGTACTTAAGCAGCAAAACTAAGAACCACATTTTTTATATAATTTTCAAAATAGTTAAATTAAAATATACCATTGCTCCTATATAAAGTTATGTGTTGATTTTTATTGTTTGCTAAAAATGAGATATAATTATTTTATTTCATAAACTCTAGAATTACATTAATTTTTTTTTATTCTCTCAGTACCCATTATTGACATTTATACAGTACCATAAATGACAATAATGACTGGACTCTCAACGACATTCGGTATATTATAGTCCCCCCATAAGACTACATTGAAAACTAATTGAGTAACGGGAATATGCTTATCCCTATACTCCTGAATATAAATTATTTAGTTACGTTACATGCCATTTAGTTCATTACATTTCTTTAAAAGTCATTTAGTTTCCAATAGAAAATGCGATGTGTGTATTTAACAAACCTCATAGTGTCAACACAAATACTTAAGTCTGACACAACATGTTAAATAAAACTTCCATCTGCCTTTGACTCGATTATTTAGGAAACAAAAGGTAGAAAAGCTCATGTCTTATAAACGTGTTAACCTCTCGGCCATAAAACGTTTAATGGAACCTTCCACTCTCCTTTAACTGTTATCTCAAACGACCGCGCCCCTCCATTGTGGATGGGCTATGCGTCGAAATCTTCATCCGGGATCTTTTATTTCTTAAGTATCAAATATTTATTATTACCTTCAAAGATTTCTCAAAAAGTATACAAGTTGTGCAAAAATACTGTTATAAAATTAACTTTTTATCCAATTTATGTAAGATAATATGATATAAAAACTAATTGGGCTCATCTAAAGATAAAGATCACTATTAATAAATGCTACATTCGAACAAGTGTTACTCTGGCTTTCATCACTGTTGTCTCTTCTTTTATAATATAACATGCTCAAGAATTATAGAACAGTGAAACTACATGAGAATATATTCTTAGAGAAAAATAATGCTAATTGTAATTAAAATTCGTAATAAAAGTAAATACTAAATTGATTGTTTTGCTTTTTTTAATCCTACCCAAACTAGAAAATTCATCTTAAATCTCTCAGATTAAAATTGTAAGAGGAGTCAGCTTGTGGTGGACGCCCCAGACAGACGCACTAATGTGGCCATTGTTTAGTCATGGCCCATTAATGCAGGCAGGGCCTATATTTAGCCGATCTCTCGAGTACACGCCTTCACCTCCACCGCCTTGCCGTGAACCGTGAACCCTGTACAGTGTGGGCCGAGGGCGGAGGGGAGGTACTGTGTAGGATAAACCGGGATCGGATACTCTCATTCGCTGAGTGCTGCGGAAGGGTCGGTCACATTAATGGAATGGCTATCTCAATGCGTAAAAACTGAATGGAATGGATACTCTCGGTTTTGGTGACACACCTGACATTGCTGCGCTGTTTGGCTGTTTTAATATTTTTCGTCACGAGTTATTGTCTAGTTTTACAATTTCTAAAATTTGGAGATTTTTTAATAATTTAATGAGGAGTGTTGATTATTTGTAAAAAAAATACTGTATTTGTTTGAAGAAAATTTGTTTGTGAATGAAAATTTTAAGGGTAATATTTATTTATACATTTTATACATCAAAGTAAAATTAATATTTGTGCACCAAATACAGCAGTCAGTTAGCTGTTAAACCTATAAAATGGTTAGGCCAGGTTGGGTGTATTGATTAAATAAAATACATCGTGAAAATTACTTAAACATTAGTTGCATTGTAAAAATGTTAGAGATTTTATAAAAAAAATTAATGTCAGAGTCGATTACGTTTTTAATTAACCCTATCCAACATTATAAATTTTGTAAAAGTTATTATTGTGAAACGTTAAATAGAAAATCAGAAGGACACAATGGACTGTGTGTCGGGCAGCTGATGTCATCCGCCAGCGGTATCAGCAGTCACTGACGCACCTCGGGCGCGTCAGCATTTCCTGTGCGGCAGACTTGTGCTGATGCGGCCTTCCTCATTCCACACACTTCCTGTGGGCTACGTGATTCATTCACTCACTAAATAAATTTGTTCGACTTAAGTTAACTTGAGTATCTGAAAATGATATTATTAAATTTTCATATTATTTCAACAATTTAATTAAACAGGTCTAATGCTTATCAAATTTACAATCAATGTAACTTGTTATTCCTTCGATATAAATATTTCAGTCTATTTTTTATGTTACGTAAAAAAATTATTTAAATATATTAAAACGTTGTGCGGCAATGAAGATCACAATAATGTAAACGACCGTACGCTTTAAAAAAAATGCACGTAGGCCTATCTTGCTCTATATCATAAAATACTGCCTCATTCACTCTGTCTTTTCACAATGGCCATCAGTTGCTGCTGCGGCCGTCCGGCAGCCAAAAACGACAGTAGGATGTTCAGCGGCGCGGCGGTGGCGACGGAGTGCGGGGGCGGGCGGGGTCACGGTACCGTTAGCGCGGCCGCGGACCCCCGAACAACAACACGACACGACGGCCGCCACGGTACCGGCACAGCACAGCACGATCACGCCCAAACCGCTTGCACGGTGGAACAATCGGTTGTACTGTACATGTGAGTGAATAGACGTAATCAACTCGCTGGGCATATCATACAGATTCCGATTTGTATCCATGGGTGTAATTATAAGTTTGTTTTTATAAAGAGGAGAGGGGTCAGGATTATCAATGAACTTTATTAATTTATTATTCCCAATTAGCCCCCCTTTTGTGCGTCTTAGAGAATGATGGCTACAAATTGAAGCTGGTGTCAACATTTAATTTAAAAAAATGTTACTTAAAACAAGATTGTTTATTTTCCGCATAGATGGAAGGTCTTTCCACAACTAAATCAAGGCTCATTAATGCATCCAAAAGTTTTAAAGGGTATTTACAAACGCATTTGGAGCGACTCGTCTTTATTAATTATTTGAATAACTACGAATATTGCTTGTCTCCTCCCAATGAATATTACGGGCAAATCTCTTAATTTGAATTTCCTACCTTTACAAAAAGCTTTGATGGACAACAGGCCATATTGTAACAGAAGTGTCTAACCTAATTAAAAATGCAATCGATCAGTGAGAAAATTATTATTGACAGATTAAAATACCGTTTTGGCAACGCTGTATGTCATTCAAGACGAGATCGGACCATTCTGAGAGTGAAAATTCAATCAATGCCCATTTAAGATAACTTGGTGCACATTGGATATTAAAAGTGTCCAAGAGCAGCTTTCACTGAATACCGGTCTTGTGTTGGTTTAGGCGTGTCTATAAACGGAATGCGGTCACCTAATGCATGCAGCGGTGGTCTATGGTGTTAGTCATCGAATAAGAAAGATATAAACTAAGAGATATAAACCTTTCCTGGGTCCCTCTGTGTAGGATATATATCCTACGTTACTTTAGGTTTGGAAAAACTGTATATAGGCTAATAAAAAATTAAAAAAAAGAAAATGGCCACCTTATTTAGTCTTAAAAATCTATTGAGAGTTCCATGATTATTTTTATAACTGTACTCTCTCAACCTTATTATCTACAAGGATTCGTTTATATAATAGGAAGATTTTTATAAACTAATTTACTCTTATAAACATAGTAAACTTGAAAAATTTAATAGTCTTTACGATTTTTAGCTACAGCATAGACATCTCAAAGTAGGCCTACCATTTTAAGACAATTTATTATTAAAGCTGAAATTATATCAATCACTAGTTAAAAATAGAGTAGATAATTTAAAATATTTTGCTACAATTTCGTTACAAATATTAATACCTCGTATCACAATATAATATTCCTTTGCAATCAATTCACGACCAATTCCAAATTTTATACGCTGATCAAGCCTCCACTATCACGCATTCTCTACTACTGTACAACTTGCTCTTTCTACTTCTGATCCGGCACTGAGGTGACGACGTGACGCGCCGTGCTATTGTTATTCAACGTTCTGTCTACTGCAGGTAACAAGCAGAATGCATCAAAATGCATTACACGCTGCTCCCTCTGAAATCTTCGCCTTTCTTCCCTACCTCCTCAGCACACATTGTAAATACACTAGGCCTAGTCCTCATATTACACAATATACAGGGTGATTGAAATTACACTGACGATTTTACTTTGAAAAATATACTATAGAGATGAACAAAAGAGTAACGATATGTAATTAATTACCATTAAAGATTGCTAGGTTTTGTTGAAAAATCAGGCAACACCTAGCTATTGTTGTATACTGATTATATGCAATTTATGCAGAATCTTTTACTTGACATACGTCAAGTAAAATATACTTAAATCACTTTAATATACATTAAATACCGGTAGTAATTTTGTAAACAGTGTTGCAACTTGAATGAGAAGGAGAGCATGCAATAAATACCTATAAAGAAATAATGACGTTTTTTTTATCTTCACCGCCATTGAAAATGCAAAACATATTTTGCTCATGCAATTTTTATCCTTACCCAAATATTAGATTTAGCATAAATTTTCATACCACCAATCTATCAACAGCACTTGTTGCCAGATGTTTCAACATAACCTAATAAACTTTAATGGTGTTTAATTACCTCTAATTTGCCGCTTTGTTTATCCTTCTAACATGTATGGTTTTCATACTGTAACAAAAATAAAATCGGCAATGACTTTTCAATCACTCTGTATTTATGTATCGCTTATATTAACTGTATCAAT
Organism: Neoaliturus tenellus; assembly: GCA_030545055.2. Classification (NCBI taxonomy): domain Eukaryota; kingdom Metazoa; phylum Arthropoda; class Insecta; order Hemiptera; family Cicadellidae; genus Neoaliturus; species Neoaliturus tenellus. Next base: position 233,248,227 of record CM061533.1, read on the forward strand.
CAAAATAAGTGTACACATATGTTTTTAAAGAAATTCATTCACGAAAAAACTTTGCAAAAATAATTTCAATATAGGCTTAACTGTACGTATCTATTTAAAAAACATTTTTATCCTGGTTACGAGTGTATAGTTTATTTGCAAAAACATTTCCTCAGGAGTTGGCGTAGGTAAAAAAATCGTTTATCTTTAAATAGAGTGAAATACTAAGATAAACCTTTCCTACTTATTTAAGCTTAATTAAAATCAGGAGCCTTGATTATGTTTAGAATTAAAATACGGCGTAAAAACAATGCAAGGTTGGCTCGATTCATTAGGGGTTGAGACTTAAAAGGAATTCGCTGTTATCCTCATCTAAATTTAGAAATAAATTAAAATACTATTAAAAGATTTCCTTTTTGTTACCACGTTAATTTGTTTCAGTTTTAGAATTTTGAGGAGTAAATGTTTTCCCTGGAATTATATGACGTAGCCTAAAATTAATTAAGAGAAATATCTGCAATGCCCGCACTTTTAATGTTATAACGCACTTACATTTTCGACCTAAATTGAAACTACAAAAATAAAAATATATAAAATGGATACGATGTGCACAATAGGCTACTTAAGTACAGGAAAAGGTGAATTAACTATTTAAATAACAGTCGAAAATGTTAACCTTCCTCAAACACAGATGAGCTTAGCAACCCTAACGGAGGTAAACAGCTTATATAAGCCTCATTAGGCTGCAGCCTACAAGAACCGAGGCCTTGGGGAGATAACAGGCTAGGTAAATAACAACACAACCCACAAACGACGCGCCGGGTAACGCACAGACGAGACTGCTCGGAAAGTGTAGTTAGTATTAAAGATTGGCAGGTCTGGGAGCTATTCTGCTTGATGTCCGTACTTGTCTTTTTTTATTCGGAAATACTGTTTATGAAAATTTTTTGCCGTTATAAAACTTTAAATAGCTCACAATATGTAGGCCTAGATAGATTTTAATAACAACATTTCAACACAAATTCAAGCTTGCAGTGATGTAAAATAAATTAATATATTAATAAATAATAATAATAATAATAATAATAATCGTACGGTGTTTTGTGGATTGAGATCAGCAGTTAACTGACAGTTCTCCTCCCCTGAAAGTTCTGCACTTTTTGCACTTTTTCCTGCAGGTGGACCAACGGCTTAACGTGACTTCCGAACCACGAGAGCGGCCGTACGATCTTTTTGCCATCGCCAAGCCGGGATTACAACTGAGCTACGGCCGCTACCTAATGACATTCTACATACAGTAGTTCAAAGCCATAATTTTCAAGCCTTCCATTGAGATAATTAAATTAATCGATTGTTTCGAAATAATCAGAAATTCTTATGTAGTGCATTCACAAAGGTATCTATAAAATTATCATAGTACCATGACCCACCTCTAACAGTTTATTCCCCATGTATTTTTTTGCATTTTGCAAAAACGCAACATCTTAATATAAATGGTTAGTTTTACATTAAATATATGAGGTTTAAATTTTTTTAGGTTTTTCTAATTTCCAAGCCATTTTTCCATTGAGATCGTTAACAATTTCTCAAACGTTAAAAAAGTGGCCTCCGATTAAAACGCTATACGTCGAGTCATGTGAATACTGCGCACGAGTGAGAAATAACAATTTTATCTCGTATATAGATCATATTATTTCGAATTACCATAATTATTACAGATTAAAGTAAATGGATAAAATAAGAAAGATTTTCAAAGCATTTGTGACATCAACAGGCGGATTAAAAAATTGAACTCATTAAAAGGTAAAGTTTATTTTTAAGAGACGCCTGCTTTCTTTTGCTAATTGGCTTCCCTTAAAACTCTTACCTCGTTATCTTTGTCCCAAGTTAAAAACAAAACTGTAAAAATTATCTCTTCCTATCATATACAGTTGGTAGCTCTCCTTTAAAATTGCTCCCCGACCATAAATTATAATTTACTATTCTGTAACGCCAAGGTTCAGTGACTTGACATAAGTTATTATGCAGTACAGTATCGGGCCTGGCACCGTGGCACCTTCCAGGTACCGAGTCAATGTCGATGAATCACCTGACAAACACTCTATCGCTGACTCACCGACACAAGCTTGCGATACGGCGGGGTGGGGATAACAATTAACGTTACGATAGTATTGCTGTTGAATCGACTGTGTAGATAAAAACTATTAACATTCAAGTAGGGAGATAAACTGATCTACAGTTTGTAGACTTGATATCTAAACACCATGAAGCTATTTTCAGAACTTACAAGTTCCAAGTAGGCATAACATAAATAGATTAATTGACACAAATGTCACTCTTCTTCCACCCGCATGTAGGAACAAGTTTGATTGAAACAAACCCTGAAGGAAGAGGGGAGTTTTTTTATTTCTTCCGTTCCTACAAAACTTTGTTTTATTTTAAATTACAAGACTTAATTATTTTTTGTGATTTAGGCCTATGTTCCTGGAAACTTAATCTATATATATATATAAGCGAAATCCCATTCACTGACTCATCACGAAATCTCAGGAACTACCAAACGGATTTACTTGAAACTTTGAACATAGGTTAGTCTTGCCTCCTAGGTGCTCACTAAGAACCGATTTTGCAAAATTCCTTCAGGGCTCCGCCCCACACGTCTTCAAAGTTACCATGTTATTCTTGTGGAAGCAACATTTTTCTATTGGATCATATGATTACATTAAAATATAATATTAATTTTGTAAACAGCTGTTCTCAATCAAATTCTTGAGGGAAGATAGATAATAAAAATCTAGAGGATAATTGCGGCGAGTGAGCTTAGCGAAAAAGCTAAACCTGACGGAGAGTGATTACTGACTGACTCATCATGAAATCTCAGGAACTACCAAACGTATGTACTTGAAACTTTAAACACAGTTTCGTTTTGCCTCTTAGATGCTCACTAAGAAACGATTTTAGAAAATTTCATCAGGGCTCCGCCCCTCAGGCCTTCGAAATTTCAATATAATGTTATCCGCATGGCCAAATTTAAATAAAAGTTAGGAAACCTGCACGGTTGAAATTTGGAGTGGTCTCTTCTTTCTTAGGTTTTAAAAAAGTGCTTTAAATATCCCCTTTAGTACTCTGCCCCACAGAAGCTCACAATTACGGTACTGTATAGCCTTCGTGTGGAAATTTGACATGGACGATTCTCTTTTCTTACAGGTACTTATTAGAACACTGTTTTGCAAATATAGTTTTTGAACCATTTTAGGGCTTCGCCCCACAGGACTTGAGGATTACCTCAGTTCCTCCGGGGTTGAAAATTGACATGGACGTTTCTCTTTGCTCATGGGTGCTCCCACTGGATTTCAGAATTACTTTTGGGACTCTGGGGTTTAAATTTGACACGGACGTTTTTATTTATCTTTTATTATTATTATTTTTTTGCTCATGGGTGCTCCCTAAGAAACGGTTTTGCAAATATTGTTTTCAAAGTTCTTTAGGGCTCCACCCCACAGGACTTCAAAATTGCTTTTGGGACTCCGGGGTTTAAATTTGAATCGGACATTCCTCTTTGCTCATAGTTACTGACTAAAAAATAATTTTGCAAATTTCCTTTAGGGCTCCACTCCATAGAACCTCAAGGTTACCATAGATCCAAGGGGATTGTTGTTGCTGTTGTGATAATTACTTTTGGGCCTCTTGGGTTAAATTAGAATCATACGTTCCTATGCTCATAGTTACTGACTAAAAAACGGTTTTGCAAATATAGTTTTTTTTAATTCTTTAGGGCTCCGCCCCACAGGTCTTAAAATTACTCTAGATAGGGTACTCTAGATTACCATAGATAGGGGCTATAAATTTAAGATGGATGTTCTGTTTTGCTAACAGGTGCTCACTACAAAATGGTTTTTAAATTTGACATGGACGTTCCTCTTTGCTCATAGGTGATCAATAAGAAACAATTTTGCAAATTTCCTTTAGGGCTCCTCCCCACAAAGTCTCAAAACTACCATAGACCCTACGGGTTGAAGTTTAACGTAAACGTTCCGTTTTGCTAATAGGTGTAAACTAAGAAACAGTTTTGCAAATATAGTTTTTTATGTTCCTCAGAGCTCTGTCCCACATGACTTCAGAATGACTGTAGGGCCGAAGAGGTTTAAATTTGACATGGTCTTTCCTATTTGCTCATAGGTTCTCAGGACCTTTTCTATTTAAGAAAGCTTTACTCACTAAGAACAGGTTTTGCAAAATACCTTCAGAGCTCCACTCACACTACTTCATTCTTTCAATGTCATTCTTAAGGAAGTACTGTACATTTCGTTGCTCTTTAAGAAGATTTTATTACCAATAAAATAAACGTAATCACGGGCGAAGCCGTGACGGGCGACAGCTAGTATACTAAATATATTCCTCATACAGTTAGCCGTAGAGTAACGTAGTATCGCAGAGAAATAGACTACTACAGACATAGACACAATAGGCCTACCTATTTTATTTACGGTACATATTTATCGAAAAAATGTAAACGAACTACGCACCATTCTTTGACTTTTTAGTAAAAACTATATATTTCAATGTTTAGTATTTATAAACTGTAAACTTGTTATTCTAAGAAGAAAGCGTGGCTTTGCATTAAGGTTGTAAAAGAATTGACATTCGTGTGAAACCCCCTGTAAGTCGTCACCCGCCACTAGGTTACTGTGTCGTGTGTATATTAAAGATTGTCTTGTCTGAAAGGTCATGCCATGACCTACATAACTGACACCGGAAAACACGGGTGCAACTGCAAATACTGCAGGGGAATAATAACATCAATACCTGAAGCGAACGCCGCGCTCCGGCCACCTGCGTATAGGGATTTGGATTCCCTCTAATAAAATTGTTATTAATAATAAATGTAATAAAAGTGTTGGACTGGCATTAATAATACATAATCACCTAAAACATGCAGGTACGAGACACTTTTCAAAATACTGTACGTTGATAAAAATTACTTCAGCTGAAGCATGTAGTTGGTCGTTAGAATTTACTCTATAAGAAATTCTCTAAAAAAGTAATACTTTATTTGGTTTACATTCTCATTCCAAAATCTAAACATATTTTAGGTAGGGCCTACTCGTTGAGAATGCATTTAAGAATCATTAATAGTAATAAACTATTGATGCCGATGTTTCAACATGTAACATACGTTCATATAGTCTGTAAGTGATTAGAATTAATGTCAGGTTTTAATGCATACCAGTCTATAATACTTTGTAAAAAAAGGCTCATACTGTATCTATATTGAGATTGGAGTAGAATTAAAATCTTGTTCATAAAATCCCTCTGTTTTTAATGGAATTGAAAAACGTTTTAAATTATCAATAAGCAAGTAAATGTGTAAGGCCGATGTTATACACATTTATATCTTAGAATACCAAAAGTGTTTATAAAAAATAAACTAAATAAGAAAACTCGCCGTAAATTTTCTACGAAACCTAAGGAGGTTTGCTGATACTAGAATAAATCAAAAAATTATATTACATGATCCTTTATTAGCCAAGGATTAATAAATAACTGTCCTAGGCCGAAATGAAATACTGTAGCCATAAAAAGCTTAGTTGATATAGTACAAACAACATTTTACTTTAAAGATCAAATTTCAGATTTTTAATAAAATATTATTATTTGCTAAATAGATTGAAGTTTTAATATAAACTATTGAAAGTCTCTGGAGCGGTGTGGGTAGCCGACATTGTTATTATAATTTATAACCACAGAGAACCGAGAGTAGGTTCTCTTTACTGTGATATAACGAATCTAATCCGTAACCAAAAGCATGACTAAATTTAACCGAACAAAAGGTTCCTCGAAGAATACAGCTTTAAACATAATCAAACTAGTGTATACTAACGACTGAACTGACTTCAAAGCTCCCGTCATAAGTCTACCGTGAAACTACAATAGGCAGGCTAGACGTTGTTGTGTCGAGATTCCTTTGATAATAATAAAACAAAGTGTCTCTCTCGATCACAGACAGAGGTCTAATTTTTTCTGTTTTCGTTCTCTCGTTAGCAAGTTTAGGTCAATTGTTGTTGTTATCTTTGCGATTCGCTGTACTGAAAATATAAAATATATCTTCTTTACTTGCAAGTGTTAAAAAAAAATATTTTAGACAATCATCCACTTACGGGATTTAAATTTACTCCTACGTTTTAGTCTGCTTGGTGTAATAAGTGATCGAAACTAACAAGGTAGTTGCGGAATTAGTTTTGTCAATTTTAAATTTGTAACTGCAAATCAAATTAGTGGTTGTTGCTTTTTTATGGACAAAATGAAGCAAGACTATTTATTTTGTTCTCTTCCAGGCATCATTTAATGTCGTTTTAGAGTAAGTTAAGGTCACTTTGTTTTCACCTAACATTACTGCAGATGAAAGGCAGATGAGCTTGAATGAGAATACTTATGAGTGCAAGGTGGAGAGGAGAGCGGAGTCAGGTGTGCTTGACAAGCGACATGTGTTGGCACACCAAAACAGCTGTTCCGTGTCGTCAATACCAGCTGACTCCGACTACGACCTCGCCCCACGCCGATCACTTGACCGGCCAGCCAGGAAAATTAAATACATCAAATTTTTCTTGACTAACTTTTTTTCTATAAATACAAAAATATTTTTTTAATTTGTTGAAAATGTTTTTTTTATTTGATCATAGAATATTTTATTAATTTTTTTACCTCTGAGAGGTTAAGCACCACAGTAGTAGGGTTTTTTTTCCACAGTAGGAAAAAACTTATGTTCAAAAAATTTGTAACTATCAAATCCAGGTTCGTATAATGGGGAAAAATAGACATTAAAATTAATCTAAAATAGCTTTCTAATTTTACCTTCACAACTGAGAGGAATTATGTGTTTATTTAAAGCAGAATTACCAAGAAAACAGTCATTGAAACCATTTCTGTACTGTAATACTTCGATGTTTGACGGTAATCCACCTACACAACGTGAAAATGAAGTTTGTTTAATTATAAGAGTCGTGCTATTTCAATAAATGTTTAGGTGATTCAGAAAGGATTAACCATGTTAAAACTCAGTAAAATTATTTAATAATGTCTCCATTATAAATTAATCACTAGTTAGTAAAATATCACTGAAATTCTATTCTTAAACGTTACATTTATATTTTTTACTTTTTGTATAGTGATTAAAGTTTCTTTTAATGTGTTTACATCACAGAGATAAATATTGTTCGAAGCAGCAGTTAAAACTTAAAGGCTACGTTAATAATTTGTAATACACGTTACGGTAAGTCTGCTGCCTGAGGCATCCCAGTTACAGGCTGCACCGTTCATGTGTTATCACTAGACCGGGCGACATTTCACGCTCACCTGTTTATTTGTCAGCTGTTTGTTTGCCAACTGTTGACACCACCACTGTAGACCTCCACCGAAGCTGCATAGTGCTCTGTATATTTGCATTTGCATTTGCATAGCGTGAACAGACAGTTATCACATGTGGTATTTGGGGAGCATTTCCTATAGAGATTTATCATCACAATGGTCCGATTTCTTCCCATTGAGAGTTTATATATTTTTCTTTCATTCTCTTTAAACAATTAAACTTTTTTCATTGCTATATTCTTTCCAATCTAATGATTTATTGTTATTTACTATTAGAAATTAATAATATTTTTAATTGAAATTACATGATATGTGTCACGTTTCTAGGATTCCATAGTTGTCTAATTAAAAAAAAAACCATCGTTTCTTTTACTGTTCATACCTGTAGCAATACAATTAACTACAAAGTAATTTTAAAACACATCACTGTTAATTGTTCACACTGATAAAGTTAACAAATTACCTGTTATAGTGTCAAAGTATCACGATTTTCATTACATTGAACGAGAAAAAAAGAAGGTGGTGGAAATATACAAATTATACTAGTTTGAAACTATACACACTGAAGAAATATATAGATCTACTGTTACAGTAATGTTGTGGAGATTTAGTAGGAGGACCACCAAGATATTTACAACGTTAAAGAGTTTGATTACTTTAAAAGGAGTTATTCTTCATCATGGATAGTAGTTGATTACTTTGAAAGAATATACTGTAATTTTCACAACGATGGTTACAACCTATACTTTCTTTAAACTAATGGTCATAAATTCGAACAACACCGCAACACACTTTTCTTTTTACAACTGTCCCAATGAGTTAATATAATACTGCAGAACACATTTGTGTTTTATAGGAGTTTTGTCAATGAAGCATTTAAGCCACTGTGTAACCTACATTTCAAAGTGAAAAAAGTTTTTAAATCAAAGTTTTTAAGAGGTCTTCTTCTTATTGCGCATTATATTGAGGATATCTGTACATGCAAAACAATGTTATATCTCTATAAATAAAAAAGGTATTTGGATTTCGATATAATGTCTTCATTAGCGTTATTGTCTTCATAACAATAAACGTTTTCCCATTACTGTATTGAATTTAAATATTGACTTAATAAAATAGGCTATGTAAAATTGAGGGATGGTTAAGTTCAACACTTAATTACTGTGAGTAGTGTGTTTTGGTTACTTCTGGACCGGAAGTCGTGCCATCTGCCCGAGCAGCTGCTCGAGCAGATGGCGTCAGATGCTGGGGTGCAGATGGCGAGAGCATATGGCGTATATTTGAAGTAGAATTGGGCATGAATTAAGAGTTAGTTGAAAACTGAAATTCAACTGTGTTAACTAAACTCTAAAAGTTAACAAAAATTAAGAGTAAGATCAAAACTGAAATTCAACAGTTATAACTGGGGCTTGGAAAGTATGTCAAGGTCATCCAGAGTAAGTTTTAAAAAATTCTATCCAACTATCACCAGAAATAGTTTTAAGTTGAAGTAGTTGGTGATAGCGGGATAATTGATTCGTGCCATGGGAGAGGTGTTTCTCGTTTGAAAGTTGGCGATCGAATGAGAAGCGCCGCCTAGGGAGAGGGCTTATAAAATGGCAACCTTCCCCCCACCACCCCTTCCCCCACTCCTTTAGACCAATAACCGGTCGCCGACTCTATGTGGTGAAACTGAACTAGACATGGCGGCCGCCATGGATAATTCTAACCTCAAACCTTAGTTTTGCATTGGTGAGCATGCGCCATCCCCACTCCTTTACCTTTCTTTTATATTTTTAAAACCGAACAGATGTCCGGGCAGCTGCCCCTATGGGCAGATGTTTGGGCAGGTGTTGGGGGCAGAGATGTTGAAATATTGGGGTGGAGATGGCGATAGCGTTGGTGGTTGGTTGAACTGAATTTGCGAATAAAGTAACTAGGGTTGAACTAAAAGTGCACATAAATTAAAAGTTAGTTGAAAACTGAAATTTGACGGTGTTAACAAAACTCTTAATAGTTGAACAAAACTAAAAGTTAGTTTAAAACTGAAATTCAAATTTATAAATGGGATCTGGAAAGTATGTCAAGGTCATCCAGAGTAAGTTTTAAAAAAGCCTACCCAACTACCACCAGACATAGTTCTAAGTTGAACTAGTTGGTGATAGTAGGATAGGTTGAAGTAACTTTTGAATTTTATTAGTGAACATACAATTAATGTGCAACAGCAGAGTTTAAACAAGTTGAACTTTTGTGATGAATTACAGAGTTGTAAATGCAAACACCGACGACGATGAGAAGGTAAACGCAGAGTCCCCAGATGATGTATTTGAAAAGCTTGAACAAATGTAACATTTCGAGTTGGTTTTCCCGTTCCATTTTCAATCGTTTGATTTCCAATTTCAATTTATCCTCTTCCATTCTAGTTACGAAGGGAACTTCATCCATCATATCCATCATGATTGTGTTAGTGTTTGAAATTTTAAAACAAGTGATGTTGATAGTTCAGAAGTTGAAGATGGAATGAGAAGTGAAAGCGAGAAATGTTAGTTAAATAAAGAAGTGGTGGGGGGAAAGATGAATTACAAAGAAGTGGTGGGGGAAAGACATTGCTCTTCATTATTACCATCAGTAGTGTCAGATGGTGCAGGAGTTAGATTTAGTAAACTGTCTTCGTCCGAACTTTCAACCTTATCACAAATAGGACAATCGTATGTTATTTCCAAATTCATTTTGATGGTTGTAAAATTATCTACAAGTTCTTGTAAAATATTAAAAATGTCTTGTAACTCTTCTTTAGAGTTTATTTCAAAACTAGAATTCATTCGGGCCAAAGGAGAGTTGTTCATCGTTGAAGAGTCGGGGATGGAATGAGGATCGGCACATAGGGAGGGGGCTTATATAATGGCGACCTTGAGCAGGCGTCTAGGGAGGGGGGCTGTCTAGGGAGGGGGCTTTTATATGGGGAACCTTGAGCTTATGATTGAATAAAATGTTTAGTTCTTCTTCTTCGTCTTTTAATTCAATTATTTGAACCGAAGTAGTTGTTTCATCCTCTTCACTCGATGAAGAAAACAATTCACCAGGATTTAAATATTGAACTACAATTCTGAACTATCTTATAGGATATTCGTCAATGATAGAAAGTAAGTTTTGAAACAATTCTTCCATCTCCTCCCTGTCAGTTATTATATGTTCAAACTTGATAAATTTGTTTTCCATGTTGTTAGTTAGAGTGTTGGAAGTGGAATGATTTAATATTATATAAAAATTAGAACTAGTGGTGGGGGAAATCTCAAGGTCATCCAAATGAAGTTTTAAAAAAGAGTGTAAAACTGAAATTACACATTTGATGGTTCTACAGGATCGGAATACCAATCTGATCCGTATTTACATCTTTTTATCATATGTGTACAAAAATCATCTTGATGAGAATTGGTGCGTTGACAATGAGCAAGATCTAGAGGGTGAAATTTGAAACATCTTTGAGGACAACATGTATGAAAATATCTTGATTTGTAAAATTTGAAAGTTCGCAATTCCGGTGGTGGTAGTTGTTTTGTTTTGCATTTGCAATAACAAGATCCGAAGAATTCACATTTAGTACAAGCTAACCCATCCACCATCATTGGTCCTAAATCTGTACACTGTTGTTCACAACAGTAACGAGGTTTGTACTTGTATTTTTGCTCTTCCATGTTGATGCTGCGGAGTCCAGTGAAAGAATAAGAGTGTATAGTGTTGAATAGCGAGTTTTATGTACTATGAAAAGTGGTGGGGGTAATTTCAAGGTCATCCAAATGGAGTTTTAAAAAATTATACCTTACTAATGTAAGGAATGTTGATACTTAAGAAGTTTGTTTCTCTTTGTTTTCTTCAGACTTTTTCTCTCTCTCCGCCTTAGCCATAGCAACAAGTTCTTCTGTTGATAATGGATGTACTTCAGGAAATTTTAAAATTAATTTAGCTTGATATCCTTCTTTAGTTAATACATCTAAATCTTGGGTCATTTGTTCAACGGTGTTGTAGTCTTTTCCATAGATTTTTCCATCAAGTTGAATCATCATTCTGTACAACATTTTCTTAAATAGGTCTTGTCGTGGTGAGAGCTGAGAAGCAAATGATTATTTATACAAGTATCACATCCTTTTTATTAACTCACATTGATCATGTGATTCTTTAGTTGTAGTTTTGTCTGTCAAAAGTTATTCAACATTGGTAATACTTTTGGAATTTGATGTTATGTTGACCAGTTGGCGATGAAGAAGTTGTAGGTTGTGTAGAAATAAATATTTCATCATCGCAATATTTTGTTTTAGTGAACATCCTTGTATTAGTAGCACTAACATCAACAGTTAAGTGATAACCACCGGTAAGTAAAACTCGCATTTCGTTGGTTAAATCTTCGAGTTGTTCAAAAGTTGTAATGGTAGTGGTATCATAAGATGCACACTTGACTTTGAGAGACATCTTTTACTTTTTATATTAAGCGATAGAGTGAGCGAGATGTGTACGGTACGAAAGGTAGTCTTAGACTGATGAATTTTACAAGTAGATTTTCGCTTTTATAATCACACAAAAGTGGGTCAAGGTCATCCCGTGGAATTTTTAAAAAAGCAACATATTGTAATGTACAAAGACATCACAATATGTTGCTTCTTTTAATTTTTTTTGTTTTTTCTTTATATCATATTTATTGAAAAACAATTACAAACAAATAGTTACAATGTTATGTACAAACTAATCAGTAGTAGGTGTTACATGAATAGTTAGTTCAGTTGAGTTGTTTCCACTTGGTCCGTGCGAAACCAAATAGAGTGCGCCGGGTTGAACTACTCGAAGATCTTCATTTTGAAGAAGTTGTACAAAGCGTCTTGGTAGGAAGATCTGAAATTTTGGTTCATCACCAACTGTATATGGAGCCTCGCTCAATGTGCAATTAATAGCATCACCTACTGAAGTTTCCATTTTCTTAATCGTATGAATGATGTAGTGTTTTTCTTCTTTTAGTTCAGAACATTTCTTTGTAGGTAGAATTGATGATTTAGAATGAGCGTTGAACTGATCAACTAAACTTTGAAGTAAGTTCTGTGATGCCATCTTGATGTTGTTGTTAATCTTCTTGTTAATAAGAATGTCCGTCGGAGATGTTGTCTCTTCGGAGGTTAGAGTAATACTCATGCTGCGTCATGGTAGCGCTCTCGCTTTTATAATCGACACTACCCCCACTACTGACACTACACCCACCACTTTGTTAAAGGAAATTGTTCAAGCGGTAGGCATTCTTTAAAGCGCACTGCGACCTTCGATGTTTAAAACTTTTTGATGAAATACAAAGTTCGTTGAAGTAGCATTGGAAATCTTTATCAATTATTGCATTAATCACTTCGTTGCTTGTAAATGATTGTATCCAATTTGCTTTTTCCAATCCCCTTGTGTAGATAATTTTAAACTCTTTGCAATAATGATTCATAATGTGCGGCATCATGTTATAATTAATGAAACCTTCATCCCATCTTAAGTTGTGAAAATGTTTGTTCAACCATTTGTTTGTAACTTTCGCTTTAGTTGTTAGTCTATTAAATGGTACTGGAGGTTTGAACAAATAATGATAAACTACTGATGTGTTCATGTCCAAGATTACTAATTCTTTAATAATAAAATTACCATCATTTCCTCGGAAAGCTTGAAATTCAATTATACCTCTTTTAACTTCCATTATATGTGGCGCATTAGAAAACGAAACCCGTTTATTCATAATGAAGTCTTACTAACAACTGACTTAAAAATTGAATGAGCCGACGTTTATAACAGACAGGATTGTTCTTCTTCTTTCACTTCTTGTGCCACTTCATCAATATTAAAATTGGTGTGATAGTTGTTTAATTGTCTCCACATTTCAACTTCTTGAGGTATTCTATTAAAGATTGAAGTATCCACGGGACCGTATAAAATTGGAACAAAAGGTTTTTTGTCCAATGTATCAATTAGATAGTCTTTAATTATTGCACTTGAAAATATTAGTTGTTTCAAATATCTGGTGACGGGACCGGTAGTACAACTTAAAGTGTAAAATTCTTCTTTAGTGAAATATAATTTAACATTATGTGTAGTTAAATCTCTGAAGCGAACAATTTGTCCTCCACGATGTTTTACTATATCAACTTCAATATTTGATTCCAATAAACTTAATCTTGTTCTTCTTCCAAATGTGTTGTTACTTAAATAGCACTCCAAAAGATGTAAATGTTTCATGAGAGATTCCCAAGTAGTTTCACCGAAAGTAACCATTTTGTTTCCATGATTTAAAATAACAATTGGTGAATAATCCATTGATTTTAAAATTCCAACTGATATACTTTTTGTCATGCATGAAGAAATTGGGTAGATAATCCGAAGAAATACTTCTGTTAAAATATTGGTTGTAATGTTAACTTCAACCTTCTTCCTTTTTACTTCTTTTTCAGCTTTTTCTTCTTCTCTCTTCTTATGTTTGTTGAATTTTAGGAACTCGTCCATTTCTCGTTCAACTTGTTTTTCTATATCTGAACTATTATCATCCATTAGAGGTGTATTTTCTTCTCCGTTAGTAGAATTCATCTTGCGAATGATGTTTCCCATACGACGGTTGAAGATAGAATGAAGTTTCTACTAATTATTTTCTCGCTTTTATATTTTTCGTAAAATCCTTGAAATTTATACAATTACATAATTGTTTGTTTTCAACTTGTCTTTCACAAATGAAATTCTAACCTCAAAAATTAAAGCAGATAATTCTAACCTCAAAAATTTGCAGTTGTTGTACAATTCTTCTTAAAGTACATTCTTCACAATTCCGGTCAGCGGTGTGTAAGTAACTATTTTATCATGTAGAATTAGACAGTATGCCGAAGTTCCATCCGCTACTGGTTCTTCAAATTCCATTTCAATTTTTATATCCACACTTGATGATTTTACCGATTCATTTTGTTTTGAACAATCGATTACAATTATTGGAGCCTTGGAATAATACTGGTCAGGTGATAATAGTGGTGTATTAGTCTTTCCATAATATGACGATTGAAATCTTGCATACATATCGTATAAAATGGAAAAACGTTTTTTGCTGAACATGACATTCAAATTGTCATAGGGAAAGAATTGAGAGTTTAGGAAAACTTTACAATTCTTTATTTTACAGTGATCAAATTGACCAGCATTTGCAGTGATAACATCTTTTCGCTTAGTTTGAAAACCGAGTATTATGTACCTTGCTCGTTCCAAGTAAGTTGATGTCTTGACGGTCCATGTTTGTCGTTCTGTCTGAGGTAGTGTAGGGTATTCATGAAATTCCCAACTTCGGAATGGCATCACAATATCACGGTCAGATTTTAACTTTCTCAATAATAGGATTCTATGTTCATCGGCCAATCTTACATGAGGTACTCTCCAAACAACTTTATCCAACTGTAGTTGCCATTCCAGTTTATCTTCCGTAGTTGCAGGGTCTGCAAGTATCAAGTCCTTATTAGTTGAAGATCTGAGTAATACTAATTCTTGTTTGACATTTATTATTACCCGTTTGTAATCTTCAGCGAATCCCAAAAGCAATCGTAAAGGTACATGAAAATCAAAGTGACCGTTGGAAGCTGGTGTTATAGTGTCTTTATCGGGGGCAACCCATCCGGCGGTGACTATTGAATTCTTCTCATGCGGTGTTAATGATGTTAATCCTTTCAATGTCGTTGTTAAACCAACCTTTTTTGTTGAATCAACCGTCACCCCTAATATTTCATATCTTATTTCATCAAAAAGATATGCCATCGGGTTATTTATGAAAGGAACTGTTGAAGCAGTTTTTCCATCCAATTTTAATACCCGTCCTTCGATGTACAAGTAACTTTCACATGGTAACGTGTAAATATCTTGTTGTTGAATGGGAATCCTTATTTCATCGTTATTGTTTAATTTTGATGAAGTGTAAGGGTTGTGCGTGTGATATTCCTTCTCCCATAGTGTTTCGTCGAATGTTGGTCCTTGAGATATATCCAGGATATAGAGGAGGAACTGCCAATAGAGTTTTCCAAGCCAACATCAATATAATATTTGGAAGTTATTTCTGCTTTTAAAGTATTGTTGTTTCCTTTAACGGTGATATTGTCTTCTCCAAGTTGTTTCTGTAATAATTGGTTTATGTCATCAATTTCATATGCTCCAGTAGGAAATGTAATTATTTTCAATTCTGAGTATTTTCCTGAAGCATCCTTAGTTTCATAATAATGTAGTAAATTGTTCTTTCCTTCCGTAACATTGGGAATTGAGTTGTAGGTAGTCAAATCAAGTAATGCCGCTTCCCATAATCTTTCCTTGGATAGACGCAATGCTGGGAACAGCGTACTTTTCAATGTGGATGAATTTCCACTCAGTGACACTGTATACGATGACATCTTAAAGCTGACTGACACTCTTCGCTAGAAACTCCAAACATAAATGCCCACATATTTCAGTATTGTTAGGTTGTTCTCTTTTGTAATTGTAAAAAATGTTTTTGGAGTTTCGAAAATAATGTTGCAGTTCTTTTGGCGGTGGTAGATTGCCAAAACTGTCAAAGTAGTAAATGGTTTGTCCGAGTTTTTTATAGCATACCCAATGAGTGCCTGGACCATAGGTGGAATCCAAATTTACGATTCCAGTTTCATTTTTCCATATTTTAGTTGGTAATGCATCTTTCAAAAAAACTCCTCGAAAGAATGGTATTTTCAAACATTTTACATAATCATTTAACTGATGATTTGTTAAGGCTTTATTTGGAATTATCAATTGATTCTTCTTATTTAGTACACACGGTACGGTTTTAGGTATAAACCTGCTCCGTTTTTTACCATTTGCCAAACAGAAGTCTTCTTTACATTTGCCTTGCGAGTTCTACGACGCCCTTTTTTAATGTTTCCACCTCTTTTGGAAGCGCTTCTCTTTGTAGGTCTTCCTCTGCGTCTTCCACCACCTAACTTTGCTTTCGTCTTCATGGTTGTAGTTAATGCCCAAGCCGCTGCTTTTTCTGCAATACTTGCGTCACTTGATTTTACTCTTTGCCAAGCTTTTTCTGCTAGAATGTTATCCGCTATTGATCTATTTGTTGAATCTTTATACTTTGAATATGCTATATTGTGTTCTTTGCAAGCTTGATCTAATTTATTAATTCCAGGATCTCCTCTTGCTAAACGTTTTGCCAACTTAGTTCCAGGTCCACAATATTGATAACCTCCGGGCAGATGTAATTCGTATGGTAAAGCGTCTATCGCTCGATTCACAACAGCACCAATTGGAATCCGTCTGAGCAGGGATAATGCAGCTGATGTTATACCTTTCTTGTCAACGTCTTGACGACGACTGAACGATGAGGTCTTCATTATGCCGTTTTATATAACGAGCGTCTTCACTCCATGAAATACTTTATGATAATGAACACTTTTTATATATTCCATACTTATATATTGGCGAGTTTTACTAATACTTATTGATAATTGCATCTTTAATCCATTGTTCTCTTTGATCATCTTGGATTTTACCGTGATTCGGTTTACTAAGCATATGATTGTGCATGTCTATAATTACATTACCCATAAGGTTCATTACATACTCCACATTAGTAGCATCTTTGTAATCTGTAGGATTCTCAAGATCTGTGATACGTTTACCATTACATGTATACACAGATGGATCGTCATTAGAGGTTGCTATAACTTGATTAATAGTAGCAACATCATTCGGAGCTATTCCTGCCGATATGTTAGATATTCTTCTATTTTTTCCATCATATACGTTATTTATTTTATCTCTAACTATAGTTTGTTTTACAACAACACAATCCTGATCATCTTTACCAGATTTAACTTCGGTTCATCGTCTGCCTCCACATATAAAGTTAACACCAGTAGCTGATAGTTGTGGTACTTGTTTTAAAATAACAGCATCATGTTCTTCCGTGCCTAAATTTATATTTGACAATTTTTTATTTTTTCCATCCCACTTAACTTGTCATTTTGTAGTTGTAGTAAGGTAAACTTTTCACTTCCTTGCATAAACTCATCACCTTTCTTTGACACTACTTGATTTTGTTTAACAAAAGTGGATGTTTCTTTTTTTAAGCTTTCATTCATTTGTTTCACGGTAGCAGCATGCGATGGAGTTGAACCATCTTTCAGATTGGACAACACTTTTCCATGACAATCAATAACAGCATCATTATATAAAATACAATTATCTTTAATATATTTTATATTAACACCATCACTTTCTTCTTTAGGATATCCAATATCGTTTATAGTATATTTATAAAAGGAAAATCCATCCTTTTTCTTTTCTGGTATTACAGAGTGCAAATAACGCTTATTGATTGTATCTGTATCATTGGTTGGGTCTGCCACATTAGTTATTTTATAATTTAAAGCATTGTACATTTTTCCACTTTTAGTCTTTTGCAACAGTAAAGCGTAATCCATCGCAGATAGCAAATAGCCTTTATTAACAACATCTCCATTGTTGACTGGTTTTGCAACATTAATAACCCTGTGATATTTTGCATCATACAGTTGGTTGTTGTCAAGTTTTAAACTTGTAGATGTTTCCTCCTTTACTGTTTTTAAATTTGTTGCATCTCCATCTTCTTCTGGATCCTTAACAAACTTTAAACGTTTATTATTTATGTTATAGTCACCTTCGGGTGTTTGCGGTAATCCACTTCTTTTTCTGTTTTCTCCAACTTGCACTCCTAACGCGGAGTAACGTCCGAACTTGTCAACGCTCATGTTAGAACTGACACATTATATGCCTGCAACTCTTATATATCCGCGGACGATTATACAATTATGCCGCGATTCCTGAGTTCGTCAATCAGAGCTACCCATTCATTATTTAAACCTGTATGACCAGCTTCCATGGCTTCATGCAATAGTCTCATTCTGTCAACCAATTTATTGATGTCGTTGTAGTAAATCACATTTGTATTGTATAGATTTTTCATCAATCCTTTACCAGATGTTGAAGTATCTCCTTTACTCTTTTTACCATGTTGTTCAAGAAGTGATAAATCCATAAGTGATAGAGATTTTCTTTTCAGTGGTTGTCTCACCGCTGGTGCAGTACGTAATGTTGGCAATTTTCGTGGAGGAAACAACTTTTTTATAACGATGTTATATTTTGTTGCACGTGAACGATTAATCATTCCATCCTTTAAGTAGTTTCTTTTATGAGCGTTAGTATTTTGTAGAATCTCCTTAAAAACACTTAAATCTTTGGATGAATATCTTAGTGGTATGTTTTTAAAAATTAATTCATATAATCCTTTTGTTCCTTTATATCTGTGCTCACCAATAATGATGTAATCATCTTGTG
This sequence comes from Neoaliturus tenellus, assembly GCA_030545055.2. Taxonomy (NCBI): domain Eukaryota; kingdom Metazoa; phylum Arthropoda; class Insecta; order Hemiptera; family Cicadellidae; genus Neoaliturus; species Neoaliturus tenellus. Next base: position 233,266,920 of record CM061533.1, read on the forward strand.
TTATTTCAAGCTTTGAATCGCCGATCTTTAATTCATTCCCATCAATTCTTGCTCCGTATATGTGTGATCTACTCAAATTTGGGTTTGATTTCATGTCATGTAGCATTTTCATTATATATTTTCTTCCAAGAGGTCCATGTTGTAATATATCGCTACTCAATTGAGTTAAATTTGGAATAGATTGTTCTGCTTCTGGTATTGGCTGTTCTTCTTCCTTTTCAACAATTGGTTCTTCTTCTTCTTTTGTTTCTTCTTGCTCACTAGCACTTGTATATGAATCATCATCTTCTTCTTTTTTTAATGCTTGTACTTCTTGTTTAGAAACTGGTAGTAAAACATCTCCTTCATAACGAGGTTTACCAATAGTTTCTGATATCTGTTTTAAAGGTTCCGTAAATGGGTTTAAATGTAGTCTCTAGAAATTCTTCTCTTTCACTTAAACCCATCCTCAATGCACGATTCTTCATCCTAATAGAATCACTGAGTGATTTTATTTCTTTCAATAGTTTTTCTTGATTCACCATGTTTACACTGTGAAGTTCAACGTGTAACTAGATGTAGCATCGGTAGTTCAACGCATAAATACAAATTTATCCAACCCTATACGATATCTACCATTTTTAATATCTTCTTCCTTCATAATAACGAGAAAGCTATATTTCTCATTCCATGCTTTGCCACACATCTCTTTAAATTTTTCAAATGGCATATCCGCATTTACATGATCATTATATATATGCTTTAAATTTGTTTCATCTTGCTTGAAGATGATCAACATATTTGCATTGTCTCTTATAAGTTGTTTTGGAATTTTACTGTATGTTTGACCAATGTAAATGCTATCAATATTATGATGTCTTCCCATAGCAAAATAATTCCTTATTGTGTCATGATTTTCACAAGAAACATCGTCAAATATAAAAATAGAAAATGGTTTTGCTTCATTTGGTTGCATAATTGTTTCACTGGCATTAAACTTGTAAAAATTTACTTCAGGTACACTTGCAAGTACTTTATCCAATAATTGATATTTTGGTTGTTGCAATGATTTTGAAAAAATGTATATATTGTTAAAACGCAATCCTTTAGGATTAGTTATAAGGTTAAAAACAACATTAGTTTTTCCACAATTTGAAGGACCAGTTATTAGACATCTTATCGTATTTGGTAGTAATTCACCATGTTTTCCATGATTTAACTTATCATTGTCAACTGTCAATCCATCAATGTTATTGATATTAAATCGATCTTTTTGTTGTACAATCTCCATCTTGTATAAAGGTTAAAAAAAGGTATGATCCTCTTTTTGAAAATTGTTTATACATCGCACCTTTTAATGTTCTATTGAATCTTTCAATTATTGAAGCTTTAACTTCAGAATTTGTAGAATAATGATTTATTTGATATTTCTTCATCAAAGCTCCAAAGTCTTTATTAAAATATTCTTTTCCATCATCGGTCTGTAGATGTTTAATTTTAAATTTATTTCTTTGTATTGTGGTTTCCATAGCTTTTGTAACACTTTTACCAGTCTTATCCTTCAATGGTAAAGCGTCAGCTATTTTAGTAAAACAGTCTATAATTGTTAAAATATATTTAAATCCTTTATTTAATTTACTGTGCGGTATCATTTCAATGAGATCAGCTTGATAAAGATCATTCATTCCTTTAATGATTGTACTTCTTCTTGGAAATCTTCTTCTTGCTGGTTTATGTAGTTCATTTACAATCTTGTCCTTCACACTTTCCATCTTCAGATGTTGCTTGTACACCGCATGTAAAAATACTGATCCATAAAATAGTTTATTCTCATTTATATAGTTTGAATATAGGTCAAGGCCATTTCATATTAGTGTAAAAAAGAGGGAACATGGCATTGGGCTTGCCATGTCCCCTCTTCTTTACGGAAATGAAAAAGGAAGAAGGTAGAGGACGAAGAATAGGTTTACTGGTCGATAGGGTTTAGAGAGTAGTGGCCGAATGGTAAAGTATTAATTTTATCTTCTAAAATATGGCGCTTGTCATCTTTGTAGCTTAATGCCCACTTTGTTTGTTTGACACTAAAAAGTTGATGATTATAACTTCTAATAGTGTTGAACGTTGCAGTTGTTTCAACATTTTCAAACAAACATCTTTTATAATGTTCAAACTGTACGTTCTTCTTCAGGAAAGAAGTTTTTATTCCTTTGGCCTTCTTCGTGACTTGATGTTCGTTCCTCTCGTTTATGTACAGTTGAAATGAATACAGTTTGGACATTAATGCTACAATTTCCATCATCGGCACACCATTTGTTTCATCTTTAAATTTTCCCAATACTTTCTTGTTTCTGTCATAGTCGTAATTTGGATGATCCTTAGGATAATCGGAAAAGTCGAAATCATCTTTATATATAAAGGTGCGTAGATCTTCATACATGTCATTTGTTTTAATCCAGTAAATTAGTGCATCCGTGTCCATATATGCAATACCAATGTTCTCTCTTCCATAATAGTTAACCATCTTCTTATAATGAAACTCGTACATATGTGTTTTTGAAATATCCAAGATTGACATTCCAAGATACAAAGGACGATCCATTGTAACTGACTTCTTGTTCATGGAAATAACAACTAGATTTTCATTAATAATTATAGATGAACCAAAGTTTGGTTGTTGCACCAATTTCTGTAATTTTACTGGATCAGTTACCAATTTGATATCCTTATGTTTCCTTTTGTTTTCCAAAGTCTTGCCAAATATTGCGTTATTCATTAATTTGAAAAAATCTTTTTGAAAACTTGATGTAGCGGTGGCTCTTCTTCTTGTGTTGTTGTCGATGTAAGGTTTTAACCAACAAGATTGAGAAAATTGTAGTACTCGATTAATTTTTGTAATTCTCAATCCTAAGTCTAAAGCTTGTTGTATCATCCAGTAGTGTCCAACATATCGAGACTTGTCGGTTAAAGTCATCATTAATTTTGGCCATCTTCCAGTAGGGGAAATTTCAGTCTTCGGAAGAAGTGGTAAATCATAATGTTGATCATGAAGATGTTCAGGATATTCAAAATTAACATCAAAAATGTAACCAGTTTCACCATGCTTCGGTATATCCATTATGTTTCCAATCGATTCTGGATCTATCCATTTAAAATTATCATATGGAAGGGGATTCGACATTGCCCATCCGTATAAGTTATTTGCATCAAAATAACCCAGGAATGTTGTTGGTTTTGATGCATCATAATCGGGCAGATACTTGTTGTTCGCCTTGAAATGTCGTGTAACGCTTTGCGTCAATCCCCCTCGAACTCCTGACTCTAACATCATAACCATATCTATATCAGTAAGAAGTTGTATTTTACAATTTGTTTCTTTCAACATAGCTTGCCATGCTAATCCAGGTGAAGTGTACGAATGAAGAGGGTCCAATCCATATGCCGCAAAACATGTATTTCTAAATTCTTCCATTATGTCACATAGTAAAGTTACATCCAATTTAACATAAAAATCTGAATATTCTCCCAATGTTCTAAATCCTAAATCGTTCCATACTTTACATGCATGATCATAGTCCTCTTGAGATATGTCCATGTCATAAAGTTTACTTTTGAATTCTTCTTTAGCCGGAAGTGATGTTTCATTAAATCTTTCTAAACTGTCTATGTAATCATATGGAAACACACCTTTCCGAAGTACCAAATCCAGTTTGTCGTTATTTACAATCTTCTTTGTTTCGATGAAATCTTGTTTCCTTAAATTTTCTGAAAGTTTGGACAAACTCGACGGCATAAATCTGTAGGAGTCCAAGAATCTTAGTTTCATGTTTCCAACTTCTTTGGAAAAACTTATGAACTTCTCTGAAGTTTCAGCTAACACATCGATTTTACCGTCGTCTCTTCCTAGTTCAGGTATTATAAAATGAGCATCGTACCCACTGAGGTTATGCAGAACCACAGGAATAAATAGTGGTAAACGATAGCTCAAGTTGCATTTATTACAAGCAGCACCCCTGTAATAACCTGTGAGGTGATCGTGATCTTTAACTTTATAATTCTCAATAGTAAAATCATTTTTGCATAAGAAACATCGAGTTGCATTTTCATGTTGAATTTCTTCTTCTTCCTCCATCGGTTTCATTGGTACAATATTTGTATATAATCTTTGTGCATTTCCAGCTATTGAATATAAGTGATCAAGAAATATTTTTTCTACATTTTCACCACGATATACTAGAGGTTCTGAAGTTAATCCATATCTGTTTAAATGTTCTTCTGATAATGTTGATTTAACCATTAAACAAAAACTATTTGGTTTGTGCATTTGATATTTGACACTTTTTCTAGCTTCACAATTTTCATCTTCTATAGGAATTAGTGTTGATTCAAAGTCCGCATATACAACTATAGGGATACGGTATTGATGATGAACCTTTTCAAATTTAACGAATGCTCTGTTTTCCGCAGGTAAATTAATCTTTGCTTCATAATTATTGTTACATAGTCTTTTGTGCTCTTGTAACCATTCTCTTCCTTCTCTTCCTTCTCGTTGAAAATTAAAACATCTCTTGCAAATTATCTTTTTGTTTCGATTTTTTGAAAGTTGCTTGTTAACAAGACGATCAAATTGCTTTATGTACACATAGTGAGACACATCTCCTCGCGTTAGTAGTAGTAAATCCGTATGATCTGGTAGCTCTTCTTTTGCAATACGTAAAGGATACACTTTGTTTGAACTATCTAATGCAAAAACATTGATAGACGTACCGGGATTTTTCTTCTCAAATTTTGATATATCTTTCAGTGATACAGGATAAGTGATTCCTTGAAAATTGTATCTAAATCTTTGATTTTCATATTCTTGGTCAGGTCTATTCGCATGATGTGGTACAAATTTAGTTGTCATTGCGTAACGAAAACATTCATTGTCTTCATTTTTAACATTAATACAAGATTTTGTATCTTCAATTCTTTTTGTCAGAGGAATGTAACTTGATCCCATTAGTCCATATCCATGTTTGTGAACTCTTATATCTAATACTTCAATACTTGTAAGACTCCATCCGGATCCTCTTCCTTCGTGTTCCTGAATTTTTGTTAATATTTCTTCTATACAGTTCTCTACTATTGAATCAATGTTTGAACTTTCCATAATGGTTCGGTTTTTTGTTATGAATCCTCTTGGTGATAATTCTTCTTGTACATTTATAAACATAGCTTCTAGTAGTAAACCAAATTTAAGAAAGTTCAATCTTTTTAATTCTTTTTTTAAAGTTTTACTTACAATTGGTTTTGCTTCTCTAATAAATTCTTCTAGCTTCAAGTTTTCATTTTGAATCTTATGATGCATTACTACTTTACCAGGTAATGCAAATACTTGTAGATTTGGTAAAGTAGTTGAAGATGTTGCTGTTATTTCATATTGTTCTTCTTGTTCTTCTTGTTGTTCTTGTTGTTCTTGTTTTTCTTCTGGGTTGTTGTGAATTAGTTCTTTATGACAGTCTAATAGAATTTCATCGTGAAACGATTCCGAACGTTTATCGTAACGATACATGTTGAGATGTTTACTCTTCGAAATTTCACCAAGAAATGAAGTGGGCTCTCACGTTCCTCCTATTATAATGGTTAGCCCACCACTATTTCATCCTCTTCACTATCCTAGGAAATCAAACATTTTCAACAAAATATTAACCTTCTACAAACTAATTGTTCATTCGTGTTCTTTATTCCCATTGGAGTTTTAGTATATACTTCTTTATATTCAAACTTTAACAAACTTTCTTTTAACATCTGTTAGGACAGATGTTATGGGACAGATGTTAAAAGAACAAATGTTGGAGTGGAAATGGCTAGAGCACAGGCACTTGGTTGAACTAAATTTGCGCATAAATTAACTAGAGTTGAACTAAAAATTCGCATAAATTAAAAGTTAGTTCAAAACTAAAGTTTGACAGTGTTAAAAAACTCTAACAGTTGAACAAAAATAAACGTTAGTTTCAAACTGAAATTCAACAGTGTTAACCAAATTCTAACAGTCAAACAAATAGGTCAAGGTAATCCAATTTAACGCGAGAACGAGGAATAGAGCACTAAGTGGCATGTTAGTCCATTACCACAAAGTGATCTATTCCTTGCTCTCTATTCTACATCTACTTTTTTGGGTTTACTTATTTATATTAAAATGTTCAAATTTTACTATGTAGAATGTCCATTCTTGCTCTTCAACTCTTCGATTGTTTTTAGCAATTGTAACAAATATTCGTTAGTTTTCACCAAAGTCTTTATTTTGCTACATCCAATTTCAATGGAAGGTATTATAAGTTGTAATTTTATAAGTTCAATCTTTTCTTTCTTGCGAATTTCTTTCTTTATTATATTATTCCTTATTTTTGCTGAAGATTTAAACTCCATGTTGTTTCTGCTAAAGCCACAATAATAATAAAAGTCTCTTGAAACAACCTGCATTTATACACATTCCCCCACCACTTTATAATCCCCACTCCTTTCCCCCTCTTCTTTATATGTGGAAGGAAGTATTATAATTATATTCCTAATATTTCTTTTCCTTCTTCACTACGTGGGGGAAGGGTAATTTGTTATTACACTAGTTGTGCAAGAAAATAGCCGCCAGTGTCCACACCTTGTTCGTAGCACTCCATCATAGATTGTGCCCACTGCAACATGCGGTCTCTGTCATTTGGTGTGACAAGGAAAGAATGACTATCACCATACAATATAAAAGAGTCAATTCGTACATAACATCCTGAGTCCAACCATTTATTAGCTTCAGCCATAAACTTTTCTATTGTATCAAATGGAAATTGTGGATCAATTGCTATAACTTTACGTTCTTCACTAAGTTCAACAGTATAATCATCATCGTCCTCATCATCTTCACTTTCACTGTTGTTACTTAAAGTGTCTTCAGATTGTTCAAAAACATCAGAAATTTCAGAAGAATTAAAATTTTCATTCAGATGAGGAGGCATTTTGAAGCAAGAAATATTGTAAACAGCAGAGACGAAACGACAAGAGCGGCGTGTAGAAGCAAAATGAAGGAGTGACCAACGCTCGCTCCGCTTTTATAATAGTATGCAAATGAGGGGTAAGAGCTGACCGTGACCAGACATCCACCCAAAGGAGTGGGGGAAGTACTTTTCTTACTACTCGGATGGAAGTAGGTTAGTAGGTCACAAGACTTAGAGTATTAAAAAATAATGGGGGAGAAACACAACGCTATAACGCATTGTGTTTCTCCCCCATTATTTTTTAAGCAACAATTTGGAAAAAAACTATGTGAATTTACTTTCTACGCCCCCACCTTGTAATACCATCCACTTTGTGTCTGAGGAGATAGTCTTTAGAGTCTAACTCATAAACAGATTTCTCTTTGCGCAAGGATTCAATTACTTTAATATTATATTTTTCGCCGTTACAACTTGCCAAAATGTGTTCGTGGTCAGTAGTGTAAAATTGCGGCCGCTGGCCCAGTTCAAGGTCACCTGAGGGATGACGTCATCGAGGTCAATGACCTCACCGATGACGTCATCGATGACGTCATCGATTGCGTCATCGATGACGCAATCGATGACGTCATTTCGATGACGTCACACCCATGACGTCACAGAAATGACGTGCTGATGACGTCATCACCCCTTACGTCACCAAAACGACGTCACCGACGCCACTAAGGTCAAGGTCACGCAGAAACTTAAAATTTTTTAGCACTTTTGCCGTTTCTCGCACTACGCTCCGAGTTTCAGTCCGAGTCCCCGTGACCTTGACCACTTGGAGCGAATTTTCGACAAGAAACGGCAAAAGTGCCAAGTTAAACTCGAGTTTCTGACATGACTCTGCCTAAATGGGCAATCGGTTATCCCTCAGGTGACCTTGAACCAGTACAACGCCCGCAATTTTATGTTACTGTGACCTTGAACACTTAACAACGGAGCGCCGACACCGATGCGCACCCCACGACAGCCACCGAGTGACTGACTATCAGGCTCTGTGTACTCTAGGTATATGGGGAAGTGGAGGGGGAAATCTCAAGGTCATCCAAATGGAGTTTTAAAAAAGTTGAAGAGTAGAAAGACTACTCTTGTGCTTCCTGGGCGACCTCATCAATCTCTAATGGATCTGTAAACCAATCCGATCTGTAGCGGCAGGAGTCCAGAAAACAGGTGCACCACCCATCAGGTTGTCCGTAGCATTTCCGACAATTGGTAAGATTGGAGAAGTGAAATTTAATACACCGCTGCGGACAACAAGTATAAAAGTATTTGGATTTGTAGATTTTGAAAGTTTGTAGTACCGGCGGTGGCAGCTGTTGGTTCTTGCATCTACACCTGCAACATCCGAAGCATTCACATTGCCGGCAGGCCAGCCCATCCACTTGCCACTTTGGTAAGAGGAAACACTTATCCTCACAGCAATAGGTTGTCCCCGTCTCTTCCTCCCAACGCTTCTTTGCACAATATGTGACGCCTTGTATCTCCAAACACCTATGCTCGCAACATGAGATGCGCTTACTTTCCATAGTTGATGTTGCTTTGACGAGGGAGCACGATGAAGTGATGCTGTGGTCAGTGGGAATGGGGTTTATATAAACTAAGGTGAGTGGAGGGGAAAGGTCAAGGTCATCCAAATGGAGTTTTAAAAAAGAAAAGAGTAGAAAGACTACTCTTGTGTATCTATAGCGATTTCATTGATAGTGAGTGCTTCTGTATGCCAAGTTGATCTGTACTGACAGGCTCCTAAATAATGTTTGCAAAAACCTGCAAAATGATTGTTGCACAATTTGCAGCCAGTTAGCTGTTTTAATGTGAATTCAATGCAACGTTCAGGGCAACAAGTGTACTTATGCCCTCTCATCTGGTACACATGGAATGTCTTCAACTCCGGTTTCGGCTTCTTCCAAGACTTGCACTTACACATGCATTGACCAAAAGCTTCACATTTTCTACACGCCAGGCCATCCGCAACATCAATGTCATTCGGCCATGAAAAACATTTCCGTTCGCAACAGTAGTTGAGTTGACTCTCCATGTTGCTGTGGTGAAGGTGCGCGATGAAATGATGCTGCAGTCATTGAGAGTGCACCTTAAATAAACTCAGTGGAGGGGGAAAGGTCAAGGTCATCCAAACGGAGTTTTAAAAAAGATAACTAGTCGTCCTCCTCCTCCTCCTCATCCGTTGTACTTAGAGAGCTGTCAGACGAAGAGCCCCGTGCAGGTGCTCCCCAGATGAAAAACAAATCAATTTTAAAACGAAGACCCTGGTCTGGAATTGATGATGCAAGATCCTGATCTTGCATCATCAATTCCTTTAATTTGTCACATACTAAGTCGACCTTGTGTAAGGTGTCAACAACAAGCTTCCAATTCGTTGGTTCAATATAACTTGTAGTAGAGTCTGCCTCGCTGATAACCACATCCTCCGGCCGTATTGGAGTGTAAAGATGTGTAAAGTTCTTTGGCTGTAGCTGAGGTTCAGGCTGGCTGGAAGTGGAAGGTTGAGTGTGGACCCCTGTCGCATCGAAATCCATAGTCATTCTACATTCAATGTTGGGGTTTTCGTTTAATACATACACCAATTTCTCATGCAACATATCCACTTCTGCCGAGTCTTGCAGATGAACATTCCAGGAAAATGGCCATTCTTCATCCGTAGTGGAGTCAACTCGAGAAAGAGTGCTGTCCGCCATGATAGCTAAGCAAGGAATGATGTGAGCTACAGACTGTGGTAACAGTATTGAAAAGTAGAGGGGGTAAACCAAAAGTACGTGGAGGGGGTATTTTCAAGGTCATTTAATTTGGGTTTTAAAAAAAAAAAGGAAATAGTGGAGGGGGAATTCTCAAGGTCATCCAATTTAGGTTTTAAAAAAAAGGAATGAAGCTTACTCCTCTTCAGCCTCGTTGTCCCCTGCATCTTCATCAGCCTCATCTTCATCGACGTCAGACCCGCCGTAAGGATAGATCGGGGACATGGGCGAATATTGTGGAGATTGTTGACCGTTGTTGTCGTCCCCTTGCATTCTAACTTGGGACCAATCATAATTTAAATTCATTTGTATTATGATCCCAGGGTTGTCCCGCAGTATTTCCTTCATACGTTCGCAAATTGACTCCAAATAATGTACACTATCGATCGACAGTGTCCAACCCGTACTTGTACCGACATCAGTAGTGGAGTCAGCTTGGCTGATGGTGTTGTTGTCTGCCATGGTTGCTTGTCGGACAAGGAATGACGGTTGATGTGATGCTCATGCAGGAACATGGTGAAGTGGTGGGGGGTGTGGTGGAGTAGTGGGGGAATTTTCAAGGTCATCCAAACGGAGTTTTAAAAAAAAAGGAAAACTTACAAAGTAACATTGAAACTTTCCAATTGATGGTGGCGAGCGTTTTCTTCTGCAACCTTGCCGACACATGTGACTATGCCGTACAGTATGAAAAGTACAACCATAATAAGGCCGAACAATAAAAGATAGCCGTTGACTATCATGATATTTTCTGAGTGGATCTGTTTTCTTCTTATCGCCCTCTCCTGCATCCTCTTCTCCAACTCGTGGACGAAGTCACAACATGCGTGAGGACATCTTTCATCTGTTGGTAGGTTTGCCATTGTTGATGTTGTCGGTGTGGCTGTTGAAGATGGAATGAGGTTTCCAATTGCGATGTGCCATGTACACCAATAGTCAAGTGGTGGGGGTAACAAAGCAGTGGAGGGGGAAGTTTCAAGGTCATCCAAATTGTGTTTTAAAAAAACCTATCTTGTTACTGAGCTTATATGTCAGTAACAAGATAGGTGTTTTTGCTCTTTTACTTCTTTAATATAATGAAAAAATATACATATTCTACAATGGTTAGGACAAGAAATACAACTGCTAGTCAGCTGAAGTAGTCCAAGTTGTCTGGCTCGGTCTTCATGGACGCTGGTGAGGAAGCCGTCGAGGAGTGTCCAGGCTCTTCCTTTGACTGCCGGGTGTTCCGTATATTGCAAGCGTAAACTTGCACATTTATACGGTAGCCTCGTGCCACCATCAGCTGCAACTCCTTGTATAAGTCGTTTAGCTCCTGCTGAGTCTTGATGCTCACCTCCTCGTAACTTGCGCAACTGACGTTGAGAGACATCCTGATGTTGCTAGGTTGGCTGCTGGAGTAGAAATGAAGCCGAGGCACAGCGTTTGGAGGTACATGGAAAAGTGGTGGGGGTGATGGTGGGGGTATGGAAGATGCAATTAAACACTTCTAAACTTTTTCCATTGATACAAAGGGATGGAACAAATAGCACAGGTGTCCTTGTAGTTTTCAAATCTAAACATTGGTGCTAGAAATCCAAACTGTTTTCTACCACCTTCCTGTACGAACCGTCGAAGGTCTCTGACGGCAGCATTGCCACAAGGCCTACAAAACTTTTCCCCGTCTTGGAACCTATACCAGGAGTATCCCGAATACCCTCTATTATCTTTCTTGTACTCCTCGATATCCTGCTTTACTGTTATAGGGATATTATCTCGTAAAGCCGTCTGGAATAAAGATGCGTCAGTTATAACTCGTTGTAAGCAAAGCTCGTACAAGGTGCTCATCGTTTGCTAGTTGGCAACAGACTGACCGTTTTTCGCATCCAAGCAGGTTTGAATCCTAGTGCGGTAGTGGGGGTAATTACAGTAGTGGGGGTAATTGTGAAATGCAAAGGTCAAAGGTCAAGGTCACCCGCGAAGTTTAAAAAAAAAATGCAACATATCAATACGTGAAGTCTGTCACATATTGATATGTTGCATTTTTTGTTTTTTTGTTTTATTTTTTTTGTCTTTTATGATTCGTTTATTTATAAAACATTACAACAACAACATATGTACAACATTAAAACTTAAATCTAACACTGCTGCTTGTCAGCGATGTGGATGGTCAACTCTGTAGAATTGCTACCCGTGCAGCCGTGGGACACCAGGTATAGACACCCGGGTTGAATAGAGCGAAGATCCTCGTTTTGTAGAAGATGGACGAATCTCTTGGGCAGGTACACCTGGAACTTTGGTTCATCCCCCGGAGTAAACGGTGCCTCGCTGAGACTGCAGCAGATGGCCTCCCCAACTGTAGTCTCCATCTTCTTCATAGCATGGATTATGTAGTGCTTCTCGTCTTTTAGTTCCGAGCACTTCTTTACAGGTAATATTGTTGACTTGGAGTGAGCATTGAACTGCTCGACCAAAGTCTGAAGGAACTGGTGAGATGCCATGGTCAGGTTACAGATCGTCTTCTTGCTCGGAGATGTTGTCGTCTCGGAATCTCGAGTAATACTCATGCCAGGTCCCTGTCTGCTCCCCACTTATATACTCTCCGTTACCCCCACCACTCCCCAATTCCCCACTTTGAAGGTAAGAGGCGAGTTTATAGGCATTTTTCAAAGCGCAATGTCTATCTTTATCATGTTCTGGGCTTTTTGTACAAATACATATGGTTTCCAGCATGTATTGATAATTCTTATCCAATTCCACATCATTAACCGGAACATGAGTAAATCCTTCGATCCATCTTTTCTTTTCCAGCCCCTTTGTGTAAATATTGGTAAACTTGTCTGAAAAGTGATGCATAATGTGATACAAGTCCGTGTAACTTGTAAAACCATCATACCAATCGATATGATGGAAGTGTTTTGAAATCCATCTGTTGGTAGTAGCGGCTTTACTAGTTAAAGACGAATAAGAACATGGTGGTTTAAATAAAAACGAATAAGGAACACTTGTATTCATGTCCAAAAACACAAGTTCTTTTATAATGAATCTATCATCATTACCACGAAACGCTTGAAACTCAATAATACCAGGCTTGGACTTTACTTGTTGTTCTTCTCCCTTGTCCATTTTGAAGGTCACACGTCTGCTCATTACGAAGTCAGGAGGTCAACTGATTTCCACACCACGGTAGGTACTACTTTTATACCAGGCCGTACAGTTGTTGGCGCGTTGGTGTATATTTAACGTGGGCACCGTCCCCAATAGGCCTAACCCCACAAAATGTTGGTTATTGTTTTAAAAACTAACCATTGTCATTTAAGTTTCCATCTTTATATTTTCCTTATTTTCATTTTCATCACTAACACTTGATTCTTCTCCTCCATCTTCCTCTTCTTCCTGTTTTACTGATTTCTTATGTAGTTGAGCGTACTTTTCCAATTGTCTCCACATCTGTACTTCATGAGGAACTCTATTAAATATAGAAGTATCCACAGGTCCGTATAATATAGGTGCGTCCGGTTGTTTGTCCAAAGTGTCTTCCAGATAATCTTTAATAATCGAACTTGAAAACACCAGTTGTCTCAAGTATCTTGTTATAGGTTCAGTAGCACAAGTTAAAATGAAAAACTCCTCTCGATTAAGTTGAATTTTGTTATCATGTCTTGTTGTGTCTCTAAACCGTAGCTGATGATCACCACGTTGTTTAATGATATCAATTTCCACATTTGAATCCAAAAGTCCTACCCTTGTCTTTCTTCCAAACATGTTACTACTTAAATAGCATTCTAGCAGATGCAAATGTTTCATAAACGATTCCCAAGCACTGTCCGTAAACAAAATCATTTTGGGTCCATGAGTTAAAATAACAGTAGGGGAATAATCTGTAGATTTCATAACACCGATTAAAACACTTTTATCCAAACTGGAAGAGATTGGATAAAATATTCGCAAAAATACCTCACTCAATATGTTTGGAGAAATATTATCTTCAATATCCCTTTTTCTCTTTTGTATAGTCTTTCTTCTTTTACCTTTTTCTTCAACATTATTACTGGCGTGAAGTTGTCCGCAAACGTTTTGTTCACCTCCTTCCTGGTGACCTTGAGGATCTAAAAACTCAGATATCTCCTTCTCAATATCTACCACATTTTCAGGTGTACCACTAGGAGAAGCCATATTGAATACGATGCTACCCATACAACAGTAGGCAACAAACTGATGAGGAGCGGTCTGTACGCTCTGCTTTTATACTCGCGGAATGAAACAAAACCGGTTCTTACAATACATTTTTAACAATTCCAGTTAAAGGTGTGTATGTTACGATTTTATCATGTAGAATTAAACAGTATGCAGTTGTATTAGCCGGTATAGCATCGTTGAATTCCATTTCTATTTTTATATCCACACTTGAAGACTTTACTGATTCATTTTGTTTAGAACAATCGATTACAACTATTGGGTAGGCATCGAAATATTTGTCAGGTGGTAATAAAGGTGTATTTGTTTTACCGTAATATGAACTTTGGAATCTCGCGTACATATCGTACAATATACTGTATTTCTTCTTAGTGAATGACACATTTAAATTGTCGTATGGAAAGAATTGTGAATTTAAATAAACTTTAATATTTTTCAAGTCACAATGATCAAATTGTCCTGCATGTTTAGTAATGGCGTCTCTTCTACCTGTTTGTAAACCAAATATAATATACCTGGCTCGTTCTACATAATTCGATGTTTTAACAGTCCAAGTGTGTCGATCCGTAGTAGGTAAACTGGGATGCTCATGAAATTCCCAACTTCTAAATGGAATAACAATATCACGATCGGCTTTTAATTTTCTTAAAAGTAGCATTCTATGCTCGTCAGCCAATTTAACATGTGGAACTCTCCATACAATTTTGTCTAATTTTAATTTCCATTCTAAAGTCGCATCTGTAGTAGCATCTGCAGCTTTAATAATGTCTTTATCGTTAGAAGATCTCAACAAAACTAATTCTTGTTTAACGTTTAATATTATTTTCCTATAATCTTCAGCAAAACCAAGCAGCAAACGTAATGGAATATGAAAATCAAAATATCCATTTGGATTTGGAGTGATCGTGTCAATCGTAGGTAATACCCATCCGGCAGGTTTAAGTAAATTGGTTTCATTGGGTGTTATAGATGTTAATCCTTTTAAAGTTGTCGTAATACCTACTTTTTTAGTGGAATCAACTGTTACACCTGATATTTCATATCTAATTTCATCAAATAGGAAAGCCATAGGATTATTTATAAATGGAACTGTTGTACCAACAGTAGTACCGTCCTTTTTAGTAACTTGTCCTTCAATATACAAGTAACTTTCACATGGTAGTGTGTAAATGTCTTGATTTTGTATGGGAATACGAATTTCATCGTTATTGTTTAATTTCGATGAAGTGTAAGGGTTGTGGGTGTGATATTCTTTTTCCCATAGGGTTTCGTCGAATGTTGGACCCTGCGCTATATCCAGTATATCCATACTCGGTTAATTTTAATCCAATTCTCTCTAAGAAACGAATGTTCTCGCGTGTTAACTCCTCCACAGCTGAAGAGCTACTAATGCGGTTTCCCGTAGGTTGTTCGCTTTTAAATGTTAAACCCATGGTTTTGTATTAAAGTGTCGATTTTAAATGTAATCTAATCGTAATAGGCTCTTCTCTGAAGTCTACCAAGTTACCGTCTTGATCCAATACGCTCAACACGATGTCTGAAATGAAAGTGGTGTTCAACGGTAGATATACCAGGTTTTGTGGCTTTTCAACAATTTTAAATCCAGGTGGTACACTTGGGTAAAAAGTATGTATGATGTGGGTGTTAGCCCCATCCCTGTAAGCACCTTGTATAATGTTACAAGTTATGTCTATACTATTGACTTTTAATATTGTTACTGTTTTCTTACCGGAATGTGTTACATCTGGTTCTAAAACAGGCTCATCGTTGGAAAATCCTAATAAATCACCAATTGAGTTTGGTTGAGTGAAATCTATATAATATTTGGAAGTAATTTCAGCTTTCATCGTATTATTATTACCTTTTAATGTTATATTGTCTTTTCCCATTTTAGTTTGCAAAAATTCATTTATATGATCAATTTCATAAGAACCTGTGGGTAACCTGCACTCTTGTAAGTCTGTAAATTTTCCACTGGCATCCTTTCCCTTATAATAATGCAATACGTTATTTTTACCTTCCGTAACATTGGGGATAGAGTTGTAAGTTGTAAAATCCAATAGTGCCGCCTCCCAAAACCTTCCTTTTTGCAAGCGTAACGCTGGAAAAAGGATACTTCGTAAAGTGGACGATTTTCCTGTTAATGATACCGTATAGGAAGACATCTCAATAGTGACTGATACTTTTAGCTAGAAATTCCAAACATAAATGGCCGCATATTGAAGTATTATCAGGTTGTTCTCTTTTATAGTTATAATATATGTTTTTAGCAGATTTAAAGTAATTTTGAAGTTCTTTTGGTGGTGGCAAATTACCGAAACTATCAAAATAATATACATTGTTATTTAGTTTCTTATAACAAACCCAATGGGTGCCAGGCCCTTCAGTATTATCCAAATTTACAATTCCAGTCTCATTTTGCCACATTTTCTTTGGTAAACTGTCTTTCATAAACACACCGCGGAAAAATGGTATTTTTAAACAGGAAATATATTTAAATAATTCAATATTGGTTAATGCTTTATGTGGTATGACCAATTGATTTCTTTCATTTAATATGCACGATAAGGTCTTAGGTAAAGACCTGCCCCGTTTTTTACCATTGACCACACGGTGGGCTTCTTCCTGCCTTTTCTTGTAGATCGTCGTCTTCTTTTTATATTTCCTCCATGTTTTCTTGTGGTTGACCTCCTTTTTACTCTCCTTCTCCTCCTTCTTCCACCTCCTACTGCTGTTTTAGCCTTCATACCTGCTGTTACTGCTAAAGCTGCTGCTTTTTCTGCTATGCTAGCGTCACTTGATTTTACTCGTTGCCAAGCTATGTCCGCAAGCTTTTTGTCAGCTATTGATCTATTTTTTGAATCGGCAAACGTGGAATATGCGATATCGTGTTCTTTACAAGCCTGATCTAACTTATTTATGCCAGGATCGCCTCTTTCCAGTCGTTTTTTCAATTTAGTTCCTGGTCCGCAATACTGATAACCTCCCGGTATATGAAATTCGTATGGTAATGCGTCTATTGCTCTATTTACTATGGATCCTACTGGAATTCGTTTTAAAGCTTTACTTAACAGAGAAACCGCTGTGGACGTGATCCCACCTCCTCTCCTTACAGTGTCTCTATATGGACTGATGTACTGGAACGTCATTATTGTCCTTTTATAATCGCAATGTACAACTTATGTGTTACCTCTATGACAAGTTGGACATAAATGAAGTCGTTTATTGTGTTCTTTTATTAAATATCAAAATCACCCCAATCCGATGATCTAAACTTTTTTGTACGAGGGTTGATAAAATAGTTTTGAACAATTTCCCGTTTAATCCAAGTACCTCTCTCAGATTCCAACAAAGGAGTACGACCTGAATGAATACCAATAAGATTGTATACATCAAATAATGCATTTCCTAAAACTTTTACAAGAAAATTAACAGTGACAGCATTATCCACATGTTCAGGGTCTTTAAGGTCTGTTATACGTTTATTATTACAAGTATACACTTTGCTATCCATTTGTGATAATGTGATAGCCTGTCCTACAGTTGCAGCATCATTTGCTTCTCTTCCTTGCGCCATGTTTGTTAATTTTTTATTACTACATATAAAAAACGCATGGTAATTATTTGGATCTAGATGTACTGTTTGTCCTAAGGCAGCCGCGTCTCTATCTGCATGACCCCATGACACATTTGATAACCTTCCATGCCTGCAATCCCAATAAGTGTTTTTGTATGTCAATAAATGAAATTTTTCATTACCTTGAATAAAGTCATCCCCTTGCTTTGATAATACTTCATCTCGTTTTGCAAATCCAGTTGTTTCTTGTTTTAAAGTCTCTTTCATTTGACCCACTGTTGCACCATCAGATGGTGCTGAACCATCTTTTACATTCGCCAAACAATTGCCAAGACAATCGATAACTCCCACATCACGTATGACACAATGATCTTTTATATATTTGAGATTTACAGCATCATTTTCATTTTTTGGATAACCTATATCGTTAATAACAAATTTATAAAAAGAAAATCCATCTTTTGTCTTTTCAGGTATCAAAGAATGTAAATAGCGTCTATTTACGCTGTCTTTTGCATCTTTAGGGTCATCTACGTTGGATATACGTTTATTGTTGGCACTATACGTTTTCCCATTGAATTTTAACGTATTTTTTAATTCAGATGACAAATAACCTTTGTTTATCGCATCACCGTTTTGATTTGGTTTACCAACGTTGATAATTCTATGATCTTCTGCGTCATATGTGTTATTTTGTAGTTTTAATGTTGGCGATATCTTTTCCTTTAATATTTTTAGATTTATTGCATCGTTTTCATCCGTAGGATCTTTTATGTTTTTTAACCTTTTATTACTCATATCATAATCTCCATCAGGTGTTTGTGGTAAACCAGCACTTCTTTTTAAACTATTGGCATAATATAACCCATCCGAGGAGTAACGTCCGAACTTGTCGACACTCATGGTGCAACTGAATAGTATTCTAGGGAGTAACGCATTTTTATGAGATTACCCCACGGTTTCGGAGTTCATCCACTAAAGCCACCCATTCGTTTTCCAATCCAGTATGACCCGCTTCTTTAGCTTCATGTATTAGTTTCATTCTATCCACCAATTTATTGATATTATTGTAATAAATCACATTTGTGTTATATAGTTTCTTCATTAAACCTGTACCCGTAACGGACTTACTTCTTTTTCTTCGTTCCTGAGCACTTACATCCAAAGTGGATGCCATAAATCTTCGTTTTACAGGTTTTCTTTGTGTTAACGGCATTGTTTGTCTTCTAGTTGGTATTAACTTGGATACAAATTGTTTATATTTTAAAGACTTAGATCTAAAAGGAGGCTGGTCAGGTAAATACTTTCTCCTATATGCATTTGTCTGTTCCAAAATATTTTTATATGCTTCCATGTCTTTTTCTTTCACTACCGATACTGAAGGCTTATTTTCAAATAATAATTCAAATAATCCTTTTGTGCCCTTATACCTTTGATCACCAATGACAATATTATCATGTTCGTCAACGTTTAACGGGCTATTACCTATCATTAAACCGTCTTCTGTTAATCTCGCTCCATAACTATGGTAATTCTTATTAGGAATTGTTCCGAGTAACATTTTTACCATGTATTTCCTTCCTAAAGGTCCTTTGTTATGAATGTTTTCACCCAATAAGCTTATGTTTGACGGACCTTCCCTTGTCTCTTCTTCTTTTTCCTCTTCACTAGCAGTTGATACAACTTCATGTCCTCTTTTGGCTTTTACTTCATATAATTCTTTTATTCCACTATAGTCCGGTGATTCTAGC
Source organism: Neoaliturus tenellus (assembly GCA_030545055.2). Taxonomy (NCBI): domain Eukaryota; kingdom Metazoa; phylum Arthropoda; class Insecta; order Hemiptera; family Cicadellidae; genus Neoaliturus; species Neoaliturus tenellus. The sequence continues at coordinate 233,286,157 of CM061533.1, forward strand.
TCTCTTTCGGGTTCTCCACCGGTAAAACCACTATACGTAGAGGATTCCAGGTCTTCATCACTAAAATCTTCTGATTTTACATTTTCTCTTTCAAACTTCGTAATAGGTGCAATCGCATCTCCTTCCAATACAGGTTTAGCAAATTTTTTGTTTAATTGTTTCAAGGGTTCAGTAATAGGTTTAAAAGTAGATTCAAGGAATTTCTCCCTCTCGCTAATACCTAGTTTCAATGCTCTGTTTTTAGCCCGAATAGAATCACTAAGTGATTTTATTTCTTTTACTAATTTTTCTTGGTTAACCATGTTTGTAGCAAGACGTGTTGTACAACAATGAATGTGTTATACCACGTTTAATGTATTAATATAAATTTATCAAATCCTATCCTGTATCGACCATTGTTTAGCGGTTGTTCCTTCATAATTGTTAGGAACCCATACTTTTCAGCCCAAGCCTTTCCACACAACTCTTTAAATCGTTCAAATGTCATATCCGCATTTACATGATCAAAATATATATGTTTTAGGTTGGTTTCGTCCTGTTTAAATACAATTAACATGTTTGCATTGTCTCTAATGAGTTGTTTAGGTATTTTGCTGTAAGTTTGGCCAATATAAATGCTATCTATGTTGTTATGTCGACCCATAGCGAAGTAATTCCTTATTGTGTTTTGGTTTTCACAAGATACATCGTCGAATATAAACACGGAGAATGGTTTAGCTTCTTGTGGCTGCATGACACTCTCGCTTGCATTAAACTTTAAATATTTAACTTCAGGCACATTAGTCAGTATTTTTTCCAATAATTGATACTTTGGTTGTTGTAGTGATTTTGAAAATACATATAGATTGTTAAATCGTAATCCTTTAGGGTTTGTAATCAAATTGAATACTACATTAGTTTTTCCACAGTTGGAAGGTCCGGTAACCAGACAACGAACGGTGTTTGGTAACAAATTGCCATGCTTCCCACTATTGAATTCTGAATTATCCACTGTGAGTTCATCTATATTATTAATAGTAAAACTCTCTTTTTGTGGTACTATCTCCATCCTTTGTAATGGTTCAACCTAAAATGATTCTCTATCGTTATATCAAATCCTTTTTAGGTATCCAAGAATCTTCCGTCTTATTAAATCCTAACCATCGTACTTTGACCTTATCTTTTTTCCGTTGCAACACCTTTTCAACTAAATATACATCGCCTACTGTTGATTTTAACATTTCATGTCCATAAAACCCTCCTTCAAGCAATTGTCCTTTATTATCTTTTAAAATATATGTCTCAGGTACTGTAGGTTGTACTTTGAATACAGTAAAAACCTCATTGGTCCAATTTGGCAGGTATCTTTTACTGAATACACCTTTATATTTACTTATTCGCACTTTATCACCCACATTAAATTTTTTAGGCTTTAGTTTTTCAACTTTTGGTTTAGTATTCGTTTTTATACGTTTTAATACAAGGTTTTCATTTTTACTAGTTACTTGGTTTGGTTTCATCCCGATAGTCCTATGAAATTTGTTATTGTAATCGTTTATAAGTTTTGGTAACATATCAATCCATATGTGCGATCCTCTGTTGGAAAACATTTTATACATTGCACTTTTTAAAGTTCTGTTGAATCTTTCGATTATTGAGGCTTTTACTTCTGAATTGGTTGAATAATGGTTTATATTGTGTTTTTTCATTAAATTTGCAATTCCTTATTAAAATATTCTTTTCCATCATCTGTTTGTAAATGTTTAATAGTATGTTTGTCTCTTTGTATAGCTGTTTCCATTGCTTTTGTAACACTTTTGCCACTTTTATCTTTTAGTGGTAAAGCATCTGCCATTTTTGAAAAACAGTTAATAACAGTCAATATGTATTTATATCCTTTATTTTGTTTGCTATAAGGAATCATTTCGATTAAATCCGCTTGATATAAATCATTAATTCCTTTTATCACCGTATTTCTTCGTGGAAACTTTCTTCTTGCAGGTTTATGAAGTTCGTTGACAATTTGTTGCTTTAAGTCCTTCATATTGCAGGTTTCAATGTTTGTTGTATCACATGTATAATCACAATGAATGTTGTTTTAAATATTCACATCATTTATATGGGTCAAGGTCATCCAAACTTGTGTAAAAAAATGGGGAACACGGCGTTGGACTTGCCGTGTTCCCCATTTTTTTACGGAAGGAGAAAGGAATAAGGTCGTAGTTGTAGAAGGACGAAGAATAGGTTACTAGTTGATAGGGTTTAGAGAGTAGTGGCCAAAAGGAAGAGTGTGGATTTTGTCGGGCATAATGTATCTTTTATCATCCCGAGCTGACAACGCTTTTTTAATTTCGGTGACACTGTAGACTTGATGCTTGAAGCTTCGGATATTGTTGAATGTTGCTGATATCGTAGTATCTTCAAACAAACAAGTCTTGTAGTGGTCAAATGTCACGTGTTTTTTCAAATAAGATGTCTTCACTCCTTTTGCTTTCTTCACTGTCGGTGTGTTGTTCTCGTGGTACATCTTAAATGAATACAATTTCGCCATCAGCGCCACTATTTCTTCTAAAGGCATTCCATTTGCTTCATCTTTGAATTTTCCAATTACTTTTTTATATTTTTCATTAAAATTTGGATGGTTTTTCGGATAGTCAGAAAAATCGAAATCTTCTTTGTATGGAAAAGTCCTTAGGTCTTCATACATGTCCAAAGTCTTTATCCAGTAGATAAACGCGTCCGTATCCATGTATGCGACTCCAATGTTTTCCCTTCCGTAATGTTTAACCATTTTGTTATAATGGAAATCATACATCAGGGTTTTACTTATATCCAAAATCGACATACCTATGTATAACGGACGGTCCATGACTATTGTTGTTTTCTTCATACTGACAGCGACTAGATTTTCGTTTATAATCATGGATGTTCCGAAATTTGGTTTTTGCACTAATTTTTCCAATTTCCTAGGATCACTCACTAATTTTACATTTTTGTGTTTTCTTTTGTTCTCCAAGGTCTTCCCAAAGATGGCATTGTTCATTAATTTATAGAAGTCCTTTTCAAATGCTGTTGTCGCTGCAGCTCTTCTTGCAGTGTTGGAATCAATATATGGTTTCAACCAACAAGACTGGGTGAATTCAATTGCTCTATGAATTCTCACTATACGTAGACCCAATTCAAGAGCCTGTTGAACTACCCAGTAGTGAGCCACATAGCGATCCTTATTCTCCAAGGTCATCATCAATTTTGGCCATCTTCCTGTCGGTGAAACTTCAGTCTTGGCTAGAAGAGGCAAGTCGTAGTGATGGTCATGAAGGTGCTCTGGATATTCGAAATCACAGTCCAAAATATAGCCTTTTGAACCATTCTTTGGAATCTGTGAGATGTCTCCAATGGTGGCCGGGTCGATCCATTTGAAGTCAGCGTAGGGAAGCGGATTTGACATTGCCCAACCATAAAGGTTGTTTGCGTCAAAGTAGCCAAGGTAGACCGATGGTTGTTGCTCGTCGAAGCCGGGGATGTACTTGTTGTTGGCTTTGACATGACGTGTTACAGCTTGTGTCAAACCGCCCCGTACACCAGATTCCATCATGAGCACCATATCGATATCCGTTAGAAGTTCCAGTCGACAGTTGGTTGACTTTAGCATAGCTTGCCATGCTAATCCTGGAGATGTGTACGAGTGTAGAGGGTCCAGTCCATAGGCGGAGAAGCAGGTGTTTCGGAATTCTTCCATCACATCGCACAGCAGAGTTACGTCCAATTTTATATAAAAGTCAGAATATTCCCCTAAGGTTTGAATGTTTAGTTGGTTCCAAACATTACAAGCATGATTGTAGTCTTCAACGGAGATTTCACTTTCGTTTAATTTGCTGTTGAAGGCTTCGATCGGTGGCAGACTGGTTTCTTCAAATTTTTCTGTAGATGTTATGTAGTCGTAGGGGAATACTCCTTTACGTAATACTAAGTCCAATTTATCTTCAGGTACAATCTTGCTGGTTTCTTTTAGGTCTTCTCTTCGTAGATTCTCAGACAATCTGCTCAAACTAGATGGCATAAATCTATAAGAGTCTACAAAGCGAAGTTTAATTTTACCTAC